>JAHPZR010047777.1:0-17705 GCA_019787425.1 Platygyra sinensis
TGGTTTAAATATAATCCGATAAAATTGATCAAAGTTCAACGAGCACGGTGAATTAAGCCATTCTGAGCCAGAGTATTTTCTCGCGGCTTCGCCGCTCGTGCTGTGCCAACGGCCTTCGGCCGCCATTTCCATCCGCCGCGCGAGAAAAAACCTTTACTTTAAAGGTCTTCTTTCATCAGAGCCAAATAAATGTACGAAAATAAAAATCTAAATTTTTAACTCCATTTTGTGACGTCATTTTCCCCGCCAAAAAATTAAAATGTTGACAAACTAATACCACCAAAATTTGTATCTTAAAAGTATCTAATAGCATTTCAAATTTGAACTTGAAAGACTAAAATGTTAAAAGGTTAAAAGTTGGCCCAATTTAAACAAAAAATTTCCCACTGTGAACTTGAGGGTTTTGTGGACGAAGGACCCAGGTGTATACTTAATAAAACCTGGTAACATTTTCTTGTGTGGACAAGCTGGCAAGAAACCTTCCACGGCAAAAATCCTGTGTTACATTATCCTATTGTCACTCAACATTAATTTCTTTGCTCGTTTTCTTTAGGTCGTCCATCGTTTTGGAATGACTGCTGTGGCTGATTTGGAGTTTCCCTTGATGGACGAAAACATGGAGATAAAAAGGAGCAACGAGATACTGAAGGATAAGAATAAAACACATTTCTCTACTTACTGCGTCGCCAGTGGAAGAAACTACGCCAGAATGTGCAAGGTAGATTACCAGAAAACCGTGGAACATATTAAAAAAGTGGCTGGGGAATTCAGTGACGACCAAATGATTACGTACCCCCGACCACGTCAAGGCTCTGTGACGGTGCATTCTATTCGCAGTTGATGCAGATGGCAGATTTTGCATATGCCGATTATTTCAGCTCCAGGCTTTAACAAGTACAAACAAAATGTTTTTTTTTTTATTTATTTATTGTATCCATGTTATGTTATGTTATCTATGTACAAGGCGAATAAAAAATGGTGTTGTACTGTTGATGGCTACATGGATGGTCACGATGGACAGTGGATTACGCCGCCGGAAGACTTGGAGAAGATGATGAGGGTCTTCTGGAGGAACGGCTTTCAGATTCATGTGCACACCAATTGTGATCTTGGTATGAAAAACCCTCTTGGACATTGTGGAGGAACTGATGAACGAACCCCCTAGAGAAAAACACCGAACCACAATCGAGCATGTAGGCTACTTCACTCAGGAGCAAGCTGATCGGATTGCCAAGCTGGGTTTTCTGCGGCCCCTTACTACTTCTACACAATGGCCGATAGCTAAAGCGAGCGGAGGCCCAGGGACTATGCCTATCAAGGCATAGAAGCTATCACCAAGAACGCCGCTATAATCATGGGCACTGATGACGTCATAGGCACCATTGAAGGTGGGAAGCTGGCTAACTTCACCATACTAGAGCAGAATCCACTTGCTGTGGAGGAAATTGCCATCAAAGATATCAAAATCTTTGCTTCGGTTTACAAAGGAAAAATGTACAAGATTGAATAATACTTACATACTCCTCAAGTTTTTGCCATATTTGTAATCCCATGGTTTCCAATTTAAATGAGTCTAAGGTCGAATGTATAGTTTAACAAGTAGTTAACAGCTTTCATGATAGAGCACTCTTTTTGTGACAAAAGTGTATTGCCTTTACAGTGCAGCGAAATAAAATAATTGTGCAATCATTTTATAAGTTATTGTTCAACGTTTGTCTTCTGATAAACCTCGGGCTTCTTTCCACAATGGATGATCTATGGCATCATCATACCAACGTTTTTTTTTTTCCTTTGTGGTGATTTGTTTATTTTTTTTACAATTTTTTGGGGTTAGGGGCTTAATGGAACCAAAAAAAGTCCACCTTTTACAGAGGTCGATGTTTTATCACGTTTTTTCCCCAAAGTTTTTTAGGTTGAATTTTTGAATTCACTAAGATCGCTTGTTTTATTTCCACGTTTCATGATTCTTGAAGTCATAAACTGATACTCTCCAGTGATTTCAACGGTAAAATTAATTTTTGTAGTACATTGTGCGAATGCACCTGGCTTTGGTCAAGGTATTAGGCGAATTCTTGATGAGACAACGGCTAAATTCTCCGACAAAAACTGTAAACTACTTTGTTAGTGGCAAAATCAAATCAAAACCCTACAAATTTATGCCTAAAAGCTTTTGTTCAACTTTTCATACGAACCAGACTATTCGGATCACTAAAGATGTTTACAATGATTATGTCATTTAGTCACTGAACGCGCGCATTGGAATATCCTGTTTTCATAGCGTGAAAGGGTAAAAACAAAAGGCTTGACATATCCCGATGGGAATATGCTTGAATCAGAAACTAGCCTGAGTATCAGGCTTTTCTTTCTCGCGGGGTAGGAGAAGAAACAGCGTATCTGTTTGGCTCATTCGTTGGTAAAACATTAAATCTTCTTTGACGAGAGAAATGTTACAAGAACAACTATATCATATTTCCATCTGTGAAGTTACACTTTCTGGCATCATCTACTTGCGCGGTTTTGATAAACACACAAAACATACACAAAGAAATTAAACCTCGCTAATCTACGTTAATTTAAGGTGGCTCAAAACCGTTTCCAGCACTTTCCAAGACTTAGATCTTGATGGGTCATTATTAACACTCAGAGCCACCTTAAAGTTTTGAAAATTTAAGGTGGCTCTGAACCCCATGTACAGAATTTTTTCAAACCTTGCCAAAATTTGCGTCTCATCATGCTTATCAAAATTCTCTAATAAGAAAAAATTTCACGGCGCCGTTTTTGAAATATAGGCGCTTGAAGCTGAAATTAAGGATGTTTTTAGCATGCCATAGTGTTGCTATGGTAGCCTATTGTGTCCAGAAAGTAATACCAACGTGTTCACCATTGATTGCGCAGTTTTTTTGATACCATGATTGCAGCATCAATTGATAAAGAGGGTTGTAATGACACATCAAAATCTGAGTCTTTGAATGTGCTGGAAACTGTTTTGAGCCACCTTAAGACGCGAATCCTCCGAATAGTTTAAATTAATTTATCAAGATTGTCTTTGTGTGCCATTTGCAATGTGGAGCCTTGACTAAGCCTTTTACGACTTTGCTTTCTTTCTTTTTTTCTTTTCTTTTAGTGCAAGATCGGCTTATTAAAAAAATAATATCTTACTTGCTCATTTTCATGATTCGGAAAACGAAATTTTTATGTCTTCGATCCTTAATTGATCCTTAATCCTCTATTTTTTTCCGTTCGTGAACCATGCCAGAGATCCCTTGTACGACCCTCTTTACGGTGGGTGAACGACGGTAAGATCGTAAATCTCGACTCTAAGGTGTATGTATATACCCCTGTTTCTTCAATGAATCCTAGCCAATTTCTTTTGTTGTGCAATGTATGTAAGAAAGAAAATTCTTGAGATGCAGCAGGACAGAAAAAGAAACAATTTTCATCCCGTTTGATGAGGTTGAAGATCGCTGTATCCATTAAAGCAGAATCACTCTTCACAAGGCTTTCACATTTAACGAACCACCTCTTATAACTCACTCGGGACAAATGAAAAGGCCACCGACATGTTCTAGCTGTTTTCAACGTATTCAGTAAAGCATCGCATTATTTTGTTCTCACCACGGTTTTAGTGACATGTTGGGTCAACTAGCCAATTTCTGAGTGCAAATTTCTCTTTGAATTATTTGCATTTCACCTGTTAATTTGCCTCTCGACAGTTAACTGAAACAGATGGTGTTACATTCAGGTTTCACACCGCGAGCAACAAAGTGATTTTAGTCGGACGGTTTGGAAAATGAGCGAAATCAAACTCTATTCCAGCCCGGCTTTCGGTAGTTTATATCTCTTGTTAGTTTTTTAAATCAGAAGGGCAAAAATATGCTCTGGCAAATCTTAGGAACTCGAACAGTGAATTTTGAATAACTAATGACTTACTGCAGAAAATTCGACATTCAAGTCACCAAATTGAAGGACCTGTTTAAGGCAAACTTTTCAATCAAGTTTAAGGAAATTTCCGGCCGATTTTTAGCCTGCAAACAGGCTCTCCGTATTGGGTTATATCCCGATTTTTAGCCTGCAAACAGGCTCTCCGTATTGGGTTTATATCCCGAGATTTGCTTTCGAATGGCGCGCGGTCAAAAGCTAGGGGGCGGGCGAGAGAAGGAGAGCCTGCAATGGTCCTTGTAAGCTTTGAGTATTTACGTTCAGATTCTGAACGTAAATTGCTGATTGGCTAATTCGACGTGACACATGTCAAATACTACCATTTGCGTTCAACCGTGAAGCGTGAATGGTTTTTCGCGCATGTTTATTTTTCAAACGAAGCATGGTGTCATGCGCTTTCAGGAAGATAGAGGCGCTAAAAGTAAACAAATTTGGACGATCCTATCGCACTGGAACATAGGCGGCTCAAGCTTTCGTTGTCAGAGGAGTTATATTTTTTTACAATGCGAACGATCAGCTTGTGAAACGTGACAAAGTTACCGTCGTCATCTACTTTACACAACGACCGAGTTTCACTACGCGAAACGTGACTCTCCCCTTTCAGAATATGGAGGTGTTAACACTGAGGTCAGTTATTTTTAGTACACAAATACCAAAATTTTGGCTAAAAGAAGGGCTAAATTGGGCTAAAATGTCTATTGACGTTTTTACGCTGAGTTACGTTTCGCGTAATGAAACTCGTTTGTTATGTAATAGTAGATGACGCGAGCTGAACGTCATCTCTTCAAAGCATGGCCCAATTTCAACAGTGGGATTTGAAAATATAATTTATTGGCAGGGAACACTTTTATAAATCCGCGGTAAAAGAGAAACACACTGAACGAAGGTCAGCGAACGAGCAGAGGCGAGAAACGTTAAGTCGGGAGTTTTGAGTAGCGCTCTTGTTCGCTTGCGTCCTTCCCTGTGGCTTTTCGAGTAGAAGAGAGACTACTCACAATCTACTTCTAGAAGAGCGTCACCTGCTTGAGCTCTGTGTTGGCCGCCACGGCCCTCATCGCTAAACAATTAGAATCTCCGTGCCCCCTAAAAATATCCTTTAACTCTTCCACATCCGTTTGTGCAAGGTACTGATATCACCTATGGACACCACTATGGGGCGCCGTACGCGACATTATTACGAACTTTCCCTATACGTGCTTAACTCCTACTAAACGTGATATATTTTATATTTGTTATGGTCATTGTCATATAACCATGCCCAAATACACTTACATTGAGCATTCAAACTTTGATCCAGTATGGTATGATGCACCGCGCGCTTTATATGCTGATTTTATAACCAGATCTCTCGCGGCCAATGTGACGTACCCAGGAAGATCAAATATCTCCCTTCCTCTCATTTCCTTGAGGATGATGCAAAACATCTTCGAAAAGTGCCGGGATTGGGTAAGGTACATGGAAATTTCCATGTACCTTGCCATATGTCTCATCGCAAGGAACATGGAAATTTCCATGTACCTCAGTTGCCATATGTTTCATCTCAAGGTACATGGAAATTTCCATGTACTTTGCTATATGTTTCGTTGCAAGGTACATGGAAATTTGCATGTACCCTGCAGGTTTTGCATTTATAGAAGTGTGTTACCTTTGGAAGAAATCATACTCTTTGAGATAAATTTTACCACATGAAGTGACTATCTGGCAACATTTAACTTGTTCTTTAGAAATCTTGCCGGCCTTAATTTGCTTTTGACCACCTTTGGTAAGAATTTTATTAAAGTGGCTGATTATTGGCAAAAAAAATTGGCATTTTAGAATATCCCGTTTGTTTTCAGAACGTGTTTTATCAGCACTTCCAAGGCTCGTGTCGTCCTAGCCGGACTAGCGACAGAATCAGGCGTGCAACTAAGCAAATATAAATTACTTACAAGCGAAAAAATACTTTCTCCTTTTGACCTAAACGATATTTGAAAGATGTGACAACAAGTTCATTCTATCCACAACTGGACTATTATTTTAGTATCGTCAAAAGTTGTGGACGAAAGCCTCTTAATCAATATTGGCTAATGCTTTAATTTCTCCTTGAAGAACCGATGTCCTCGATAACATCGTCATTTGTAAATATTTTGCGGTTATTTCCGGCGTTCTTTAGGATGTAAATTTAAATTTTAATAACCTTTTAGCTACAGTCAATTAATCACCAGTTTATTTTGTTATAGACCTAAAAGTTCAGAAGGTGTTATTGAATCAGTTGTAAGGGCATTGTAAAGGCGATTTTGATAAAGTTTGTTTAATTTAAAGTGTCATAAAATGCAGTTTTGTTTTAAAAAGGAAGTAATACTATGTCTAAATTAAGGGGGTAAGTTTCTAAAGAAACTGTGGTGCTGCGTCGGAGGGAGTATTACAAGATAATTTGGTTTTATCAACTGGGTTTATAATGTGAATTGGCCACCCTAAAGAGATTCGGAAGCAGTGAAGTTTGGAGCGTTAGCCCCTCGTCTGAGCGAATAATACTATGTCTATTTCGTTCTGAATATTTTTTGAAAGGAAAAATGAGGATTGATAAGGTCGATATGATAAAGCAGATTGTGTCTGTATTTCTGTCGTCATCTGAAAAGAATGTATCAGGAATGCAAAATCGGTTAGCCTGCAAACAGGCTCTCCGTATGGGTTATTCCGAGATTTGCTTTCGAACGGCGCGCGGGCGGGCGAGAGAGGGAGAGCCTGCAATGGTCCTCGTACGATTTGAGTTCTGCCTCCTTTCCGCTTGACTGATCTGTCAAGTTATCAAATTGGAATGAACCAATCATAACGAAAGCAGAAATGACCTTGTAGGTCAAGACGGCTGTCAAAAATGAAACTTTTGATACACGTGCGCTTGTTTTTGTTATGAACTCGAATCCAGAAACTCCGAAGAAAACATTTCGACGAAAAGCTGGAAGAAAACCGCTCGATTTATAAAAGTGTTCCCTGCCAATAAATTATATTTTCAAATCCCACTGTTGAAATTGGGCCATGCTTTGAAGAGATGACGTTCAGCTCGCGTCATCTACTATTACATAACAAACGAGTTTCATTACGCGAAACGTAACTCAGCGTAAAAACGTCAATAGACATTTTAGCCCAATTTAGCCCTTCTTTTAGCCAAAATTTTGGTATTTGTGTACTAAAAATAACTGACCTCAGTGTTAACACCTCCATATTCTGAAAGGGGAGAGTCACGTTTCGCGTAGTGAAACTCGGTCGTTGTGTAAAGTAGATGACGACGGTAACTTTGTCACGTTTCACAAGCTGATCGTTCGCATTGTAAAAAAATATAACTCCTCTGACAACGAAAGCTTGAGCCGCCTATGTTCCAGTGCGATAGGATCGTCCAAATTTGTTTACTTTTAGCGCCTCTATCTTCCTGAAAGCGCATGACACCATGCTTCGTTTGAAAAATAAACATGCGCGAAAAACCATTCACGCTTCACGGTTGAACGCAAATGGTAGTATTTGACATGTGTCACGTCGAATTAGCCAATCAGCAATTTACGTTCAGAATCTGAACGTAAATACTCAAAGCTTACAAGGACCATTGCAGGCTCTCCTTCTCTCGCCCGCCCCCTAGCTTTTGACCGCGCGCCATTCGAAAGCAAATCTCGGGATATAACCCAATACGGAGAGCCTGTTTGCAGGCTAAAAATCGGGATATAACCCAATACGGAGAGCCTGTTTGCAGGCTAAAAATCGGCCGGAAATTTCCTTAAACTTGATTGAAAAGTTTGCCTTAAACAGGTCCTTCAATTTGGTGACTTGAATGTCGAATTTTCTGCAGTAAGTCATTAGTTATTCAAAATTCACTGTTCGAGTTCCTAAGATTTGCCAGAGCATATTTTTGCCCTTCTGATTTAAAAACTAACAAGAGATATAAACTACCGAAAGCCGGGCTGGAATAGAGTTTGATTTCGCTCATTTTCCAAACCGTCCGACTAAAATCACTTTGTTGCTCGCGGTGTGAAACCTGAATGTAACACCATCTGTTTCAGTTAACTGTCGAGAGGCAAATTAACAGGTGAAATGCAAATAATTCAAAGAGAAATTTGCACTCAGAAATTGGCTAGTTGACCCAACATGTCACTAAAACCGTGGTGAGAACAAAATAATGCGATGCTTTACTGAATACGTTGAAAACAGCTAGAACATGTCGGTGGCCTTTTCATTTGTCCCGAGTGAGTTATAAGAGGTGGTTCGTTAAATGTGAAAGCCTTGTGAAGAGTGATTCTGCTTTAATGGATACAGCGATCTTCAACCTCATCAAACGGGATGAAAATTGTTTCTTTTTCTGTCCTGCTGCATCTCAAGAATTTTCTTTCTTACATACATTGCACAACAAAAGAAATTGGCTAGGATTCATTGAAGAAACAGGGGTATATACATACACCTTAGAGTCGAGATTTACGATCTTACCGTCGTTCACCCACCGTAAAGAGGGTCGTACAAGGGATCTCTGGCATGGTTCACGAACGGAAAAAAATAGAGGATTAAGGATCAATTAAGGATCGAAGACATAAAAATTTCGTTTTCCGAATCATGAAAATGAGCAAGTAAGATATTATTTTTTTAATAAGCCGATCTTGCACTAAAAGAAAAGAAAAAAAGAAAGAAAGCAAAGTCGTAAAAGGCTTAGTCAAGGCTCCACATTGCAAATGGCACACAAAGACAATCTTGATAAATTAATTTAACTATTCGGAGGATTCGCGTCTTAAGGTGGCTCAAAACAGTTTCCAGCACATTCAAAGACTCAGATTTTGATGTGTCATTACAACCCTCTTTATCAATTGATGCTGCAATCATGGTATCAAAAAACTGCGCAATCAATGGTGAACACGTTGGTATTACTTTCTGGACACAATAGGCTACCATAGCAACACTATGGCATGCTAAAAACATCCTTAATTTCAGCTTCAAGCGCCTATATTTCAAAAACGGCGCCGTGAAATTTTTTCTTATTAGAGAATTTTGATAAGCATGATGAGACGCAAATTTTGGCAAGGTTTGAAAAAATTCTGTACATGGGGTTCAGAGCCACCTTAAATTTTCAAAACTTTAAGGTGGCTCTGAGTGTTAATAATGACCCATCAAGATCTAAGTCTTGGAAAGTGCTGGAAACGGTTTTGAGCCACCTTAAATTAACGTAGATTAGCGAGGTTTAATTTCTTTGTGTATGTTTTGTGTGTTTATCAAAACCGCGCAAGTAGATGATGCCAGAAAGTGTAACTTCACAGATGGAAATATGATATAGTTGTTCTTGTAACATTTCTCTCGTCAAAGAAGATTTAATGTTTTACCAACGAATGAGCCAAACAGATACGCTGTTTCTTCTCCTACCCCGCGAGAAAGAAAAGCCTGATACTCAGGCTAGTTTCTGATTCAAGCATATTCCCATCGGGATATGTCAAGCCTTTTGTTTTTACCCTTTCACGCTATGAAAACAGGATATTCCAATGCGCGCGTTCAGTGACTAAATGACATAATCATTGTAAACATCTTTAGTGATCCGAATAGTCTGGTTCGTATGAAAAGTTGAACAAAAGCTTTTAGGCATAAATTTGTAGGGTTTTGATTTGATTTTGCCACTAACAAAGTAGTTACAGTTTTGTCGGAGAATTTAGCCGTTGTCTCATCAAGAATTCGCCTAATACCTTGACCAAAGCCAGGTGCATTCGCACAATGTACTACAAAAATTAATTTTACCGTTGAAATCACTGGAGAGTATCAGTTTATGACTTCAAGAATCATGAAACGTGGAAATAAAACAAGCGATCTTAGTGAATTCAAAAATTCAACCTAAAAACTTTGGGGAAAAAACGTGATAAAACATCGACCTCTGTAAAAGGTGGACTTTTTTTGGTTCCATTAAGCCCCTAACCCCAAAAAATTGTAAAAAAATAAACAAATCACCACAAAGGAAAAAAAAAACGTTGGTATGATGATGCCATAGATCATCCATTGTGGAAAGAAGCCCGAGGTTTATCAGAAGACAAACGTTGAACAATAACTTATAAAATGATTGCACAATTATTTTATTTCGCTGCACTGTAAAGGCAATACACTTTTGTCACAAAAAGAGTGCTCTATCATGAAAGCTGTTAACTACTTGTTAAACTATACATTCGACCTTAGACTCATTTAAATTGGAAACCATGGGATTACAAATATGGCAAAAACTTGAGGAGTATGTAAGTATTATTCAATCTTGTACATTTTTCCTTTGTAAACCGAAGCAAAGATTTTGATATCTTTGATGGCAATTTCCTCCACAGCAAGTGGATTCTGCTCTAGTATGGTGAAGTTAGCCAGCTTCCCACCTTCAATGGTGCCTATGACGTCATCAGTGCCCATGATTATAGCGGCGTTCTTGGTGATAGCTTCTATGCCTTGATAGGCATAGTCCCTGGGCCTCCGCTCGCTTTAGCTATCGGCCATTGTGTAGAAGTAGTAAGGGGCCGCAGAAAACCCAGCTTGGCAATCCGATCAGCTTGCTCCTGAGTGAAGTAGCCTACATGCTCGATTGTGGTTCGGTGTTTTTCTCTAGGGGGTTCGTTCATCAGTTCCTCCACAATGTCCAAGAGGGTTTTCATACCAAGATCACAATTGGTGTGCACATGAATCTGAAAGCCGTTCCTCCAGAAGACCCTCATCATCTTCTCCAAGTCTTCCGGCGGCGTAATCCACTGTCCATCGTGACCATCCATGTAGCCATCAACAGTACAACACCATTTTTTATTCGCCTTGTACATAGATAACATAACATAACATGGATACAATAAATAAATAAAAAAAAAAACATTTTGTTTGTACTTGTTAAAGCCTGGAGCTGAAATAATCGGCATATGCAAAATCTGCCATCTGCATCAACTGCGAATAGAATGCACCGTCACAGAGCCTTGACGTGGTCGGGGGTACGTAATCATTTGGTCGTCACTGAATTCCCCAGCCACTTTTTTAATATGTTCCACGGTTTTCTGGTAATCTACCTTGCACATTCTGGCGTAGTTTCTTCCACTGGCGACGCAGTAAGTAGAGAAATGTGTTTTATTCTTATCCTTCAGTATCTCGTTGCTCCTTTTTATCTCCATGTTTTCGTCCATCAAGGGAAACTCCAAATCAGCCACAGCAGTCATTCCAAAACGATGGACGACCTAAAGAAAACGAGCAAAGAAATTAATGTTGAGTGACAATAGGATAATGTAACACAGGATTTTTGCCGTGGAAGGTTTCTTGCCAGCTTGTCCACACAAGAAAATGTTACCAGGTTTTATTAAGTATACACCTAGGTCCTTCGTCCACAAAACCCTCAAGTTCACAGTGGGAAATTTTTTGTTTAAATTGGGCCAACTTTTAACCTTTTAACATTTTAGTCTTTCAAGTTCAAATTTGAAATGCTATTAGATACTTTTAAGATACAAATTTTGGTGGTATTAGTTTGTCAACATTTTAATTTTTTGGCGGGGAAAATGACGTCACAAAATGGAGTTAAAAATTTAGATTTTTATTTTCGTACATTTATTTGGCTCTGATGAAAGAAGACCTTTAAAGTAAAGGTTTTTCTCGCGCGGCGGATGGAAATGGCGGCCGAAGGCCGTTGGCACAGCACGAGCGGCGAAGCCGCGAGAAAATACTCTGGCTCAGAATGGCTTAATTCACCGTGCTCGTTGAACTTTGATCAATTTTATCGGATTATATTTAAACCAATCACAACGAGGATCACCCACTGTGAACACGTGGGCTTTCACGTAAAGACATGACAGATGACATATGGATTTCGATTATTATTGGCTCGGCGCCCTCAAAGAAATTGCGCTCTGCTCCAGAGGTTTTTCGCGCGGGTCACAATAGAGACATGACCGACACCGGCAAACCGCGCAAGAAAAACCTCTTGGTACCCAGGGTACCTCTAAAGTAGAACTATGATCAAATTTTTACCCCTTGTTTTTTGAGTGTATCACATAGAATTCCATGAAAGAATAAAAACGCTGTTTACCGTTTGCAAATATCTGCATTAGTTCCGGAGATATTTAAGTTTGAAAGATGGGTGAAATATGCAAATCAGATGACAGAGGACGTCATACGCTCAACTCAATATTATGTTGTGTACATTCACTACTTGCACAATACCATAATGCACCTCTTTAACCCCCCCCCCCCCCCCCCAAAAAAAAAAAAAAATTGCATACTCATTGTTTGCAATTTCTCCTGGGACATGAACATATCCCAAGAGAAATCTAAAACAATGCCTATGCAAATTTTTGGGGGGTAAAAGAGGTGTATTATGGGATTTGTGCAAGTAGAGAATAAATAGATCTATCTTGGCCAATTTGCAGTGCAAAACATTCAAACTTGGCAGGCTAATAGTTCTACAGGAAACACACTTATGACTATGAAAAATTCTGTTCCCATGGTAACTCATTCTCTTCCAGTCCCCCACCCACTTGATTTCAATTTGTTGGTGATTTTCAGCTTGAAAATGTTAAACAAGGGCACAAAGTCGAGCTAACATATTCTTAGGCTTGCTGGATCATGCATATGAAGTACTGTTAGCAAATACCAAAATGCAACGCCAAAGGTGGCCAAAAAAGCTTTTAATATGGGGGAGGTCTGGAACCCAGTATGTTGCCGTGGTAACAATTGTCAAGCTCATATTGTGGAGCACATTTAGTAGAACCTTGCTGCCAAAAAAAACGTTTCTGATACAAACTGGCTGAGATATCTCTTCATCATATTTGAACAAAATCTTGGTTGAGTGTATGACGTCATCGCTTGGCTAATTTGCATATTTTAAAAACTTGAATATATCTGGAACGAAAAGATATACAGTCAACTCTCTCTAAGACGGACACCCGCGGGACCGGTCTCAGCTGTCCTTCTTAGAGAGGTGTCCGGCTTATAGAGAGTCCACGTAACATGACCCCAGGAATTTTCAGATTTTAATGCTGAACCTGTGCACAGTGAATACGAGTCGGTTTCAAGTTTGTTTTAGGTTATTTACTTCAACGAAACATACAAACTGAAACAAGAACATCATGATTTATAAAATTGAATCTCTTGTTGTATTACAATAAAACGGGTTAACTAGAGTCCAAACAGTGAACAGTACATTCTGCAAACAGGAACATAACCATCTTAGAACTCAGGACTGTCTTTTGCTGCACCAAGTTTAAAAAGACGTCATTTAAAAAAAAAAAAAACAATTGGCATAAGTTAATAGCGTCATGGCTTTGGTGGGCATGCACTTTAGAAGAAAAGAAATCTCTGATCATGAATTGTTTCGGGTGCAACAGTTTAAAATCCTCAAAGCTAGCGTTGACTATCGCTGCTTAATTGATACGAGGATTTCATCTTGCAGCCGGTTATGGAAGCAAGAAAGCAAGAAAATAACTGTTTTAGATTACAATACAATACTATTCGGTTGTCACCTCCGAGTTATTTTTTGAATGGAAGAAAATGATGACTGATTTAATTTTAATTTGTACTGTATGTATTCCGTCAACAAGATAAGAGCTGTCAATTGAACATCTGCTGTTATAAAAAAGAGTCAGGTGCTTGGTAATTTAAGAATTTTTTTCCTTAAATCGTAATTTGCGGTCACATTCAGCGCCTCACAAGTGTCCGTTGATCATTTCAAACAGTGTCCGTTGTCCGTCTTTTGGTGAGGTGTCCGTCTTATAAAGAGTTTGGTTATAGGAAAATGACTGAGAAACAGCCGGGACCAGCACCAGGTGTCCGTCTTACAGAGGTGTCCGTCTTATAGAGGTGTCCGTTAAGAGAGAGTTGACTGTATAAAAACAATAGTCTGCATATGGCGCGAAAATATGCTAGGATATTTGTCCGCGGACATTATCTGTTCAGAGAAGGGAACAGTTTTCCGAGAGCGTAGCTCGAGGAAAACTGTGAGATTCGAGGAACAGATAATGCCCAAGGACAAATATCCGAGCATATTTTCGCCCCAAATGGAGACTATCGTGTTTATTATCCCTGAAATCTTTTACGCAACGCGCGCAGTTTTGATAATTGGAGTATAAATAAACAATAGTCTCCATTTGGCGCGAAAAAATGCTTGGATATTTGTCCGCGGACATTATCTGTTCCGAGAAGCGAACAGTTTTCCGAGAGCGTAGCTCGAGGAAAACTGTAAGCTTCGAGGAACAGATAATGTTCAAGGACAAATATCCGAGCTTATCATTCAACAAATTGTAACACTATCCAAATATGGTCATGATGCTCTCGATATCTGTCATCCGTAGGTAACAGATATCCGGCGATGTACGTAGCTTCGTACGTGGGAAGAAAAAGTGAAGTGAAAAAATGTCGATAAAAAGGTTTTAAAATGTTACGAGCTTGGAAATCATTGTTATCAATTTGTTGAATAATAAAACAATTATCCTGCTCAATCTCGCGGAATATCGTCTGATTCTAGCCGACTCGGCCTACGGCCTCGTCGGCTAAGTATCAGACGATATTCCGCGCGATTTCGCAGGACAATTGTTAAATATTTTCGCCCCAAATGGAGACTATCGTGCTTACTAGTAGTAATCGGAGATTAGGGAAGTGCGTTCGGCATTTCAAAGGGGAAATATTGTGTTGTGGTTATTGGGGTAGATGAATATGCCTATGGTATATTGTCAAATAAAGGGTTATGGCGTATTGTGAAACTTGTATTTAGTCTGTGTACGAAAAGGTTTTAAAGGCTAGTTATATGGTATGGTTTTTGAGGAGGCAGTCGTCGCAGTCCATCGCGCGTGTACATATACAAGTTTTACCGTAGTTGGTGTGGTAGTTAAGTGTTAGTAAGTAGTAAGAGAATAGTTGAAAACGTGTTTAAATGAAAGCAATAATTTTATTTAAGTCTATGTTATTAAACAATGTTGAAAATGTTAACTACTTCTGAAATTTCTGTAAAGCCTTCATAACATGTATTTATAGATCTTGTACGGGAATTATAAAATGTGTTTTTCTATTTAGAAATAGTTATCATAATAAAGGAAATTAATTATGAAAAAACAACAGGAACATATATATTTCTTTTTAAAAATAGTTATCATAATAAAAAAACATCAATTGTTACTTCTGTAACTGAACTGAACATTCTGAATTGAAAATAGGTCCTTTTTCTATTAAAGTTTGATAACATTGAGCTTTTTGAAGGGTTCAAACTGCTCATTTCGAAAGTCAACATTTAATACTTGTCAAATAGCCTCAAGTGAAACTCATTCTATCAGCTTATGAGAGGCAGTGTCATAATAAAGAATAGTTATCATAATAAAGAATATTAATTAAGAAAAAAGAACAGGAACATGTATTTTTCTTTTTAAAAATAGTTATCATATAAAAAACATCAACTGTTACTTCTGTAACTGAACTTAACATTCTGAATGGAAAATATATCCTTTTCCTATTAAAGTTTTATAACATTGAGCCTTTTGATGGGTTCAAACTGCTCATGCTGAGACGTAAATTTCCCATTGTGTTAAGATACATGGCATGATTAGTTCAATCAGATGTCAATACAAATAGTGATAAATGAAGTATTTGGAATACTTTGTCTAACAAACAGCTGTACCTTTTTTCTAAATTTTTTTTGGTTAAGCACCTTTAGAATTCTTTTCAGAGGAATTCGAGATGGCTCCCTGTCTCTTTTCCTTCTTCGATCCAAGGTTTCTTTCAAAACTTCACCCTTCTCAAAATTGATTGAACTTTGTAAGCTGTATTCCGAACATGTAGTGCAAATAAGCTCACTAAGAAGCATAGCAGTACAATTTTTAGATCCAGTTATCAAAGACTCAGAAGGATTTTGTGTACCACTTCGAACACTTAAAATAGTGCCATTTTGATGTACTTTGTTGCTCACCAGAACGGCTGAATTAAATATACAATTCAATTGGCTTAATGGGCGACCACAACGGGTCGATTGGCACAATGGCCACGAAGAAATTGACTGATTTGTTATGCGACCACAACGGGTCGCTTGGCACAATGGCCACCAAGCAACGCTACTTGGTTTTGTTTTGCGACCGCAACGGGTCGGTTGGCACAATGGCCTCCAAGCAATACTACTTGGCTGATTTGTTTTGCGACCGCAACGGGTCAGTTCGATCAAACATGGCGAACCGTTCAGAACAAACCACGTTCTGGTTGATATACAGGGTCCACAAGTGGCACACACTTTCCTCAGGCCTTGATAAATTACAGCTAAGAAACTGTTCAACAACATAACAAAATAACTTACCGATCAAACAGCAATAAACGGTCAATAAAGCTTGTTCACCAACGAACAACCACGTTCTCGAACGTCCGAGAAACTGCGAAGCACGAGGCAGCATCCTTTGCGCAACGAAATTGTGACGTCATTCACCAGGCAGCATCCTTTGCGCAACGAAATTGTGACGTCATTCAAAATGGCGCTGAAAAGATGAACGCCCGGCCGGCCGACCGATCGAACGAAAAAACACGGGTCAGCTTTCGCTTGCGTGCACAGGAAACCTACGCGATCACAGGTAGCCCAGGAGATTAGGTAGCGTTCTTCCTTCGTCGAACGCAATTATCCTTCAAATCTTTTACGCAAAGCGCGCAGTTTTGAAAATTGGGGTATATTCTCGGATATCCCCTAGTTTTAGCTGTAAAACTAGATATATATTCACATTTTTCAGTTTGAGTTTGTTTCAAGATCGTCTTTCAGCAGCAGACATCAAATCTCTAACTATATATATTTAGAAAATTCACTTTAAGTCTATGACGTCATTTTCTCACCAAAAATATAAAAAACAAAAAAAAATCTAAAACCATAGAAACATTCACCATAAAAATACGTTTACTGTTCCAAATTTGAAGTGAATCAGATAAATACTCGTAGAGTAATTTTGCCACAAAAAAAGTTGGCCCAATATGGATCAATAATATCCCAGGGTGTCAAGAGCGCAATAAATAGACTATGATACATTTTCCTGATCTGTTTAATTCAGTCTTCCGTGGCTGAGAGAGGACAAGCGTTGACAGTTTAAACCCATGTTTGGAGTTTAATATAAAGACGAAAAAATGTCAATACTTACAGTTAGTGAAAGTAGAATAAACTCATGTGCAAACAGACCTTGTGTTTAGGAACTGGGGAGTGTTGGATTGTCGTCATTAATAAATTAAAGTTAAGCTTTAAACTATAGTTCTCAGTTAAAACTCAGGGGCCGGGTTTATGTCAGTCAGCGAAGGTTATGGTGCGAATTTTTTCGAAAACATTTATTCTCACCCATTGCAGATTGCGAAACATTGCGACTCTTTTGCGCTGCCGTGAATATATATCTAGTTTTACTTTCATATTGTCAAGCGATGTAGAGCTTTGTATATATCCGTTTACGTCACCTATTGTCGCTGAATGTGTCAACCGAGGTTTATTGGCCTTTGAAACAAAGGATTCTTTTGTTCTGTGGTTGGCAAAAAATTTAATATCTGACGACTTGTTCGCTATATTACATATCATTTATTAAGTGAAGTCGACATTTTTGTTCGCTTTAGGTATCATGATCAGTTCTGAATGCAGAAGTTTGGATGGTGGCAGACTCGTCTTAAAGTTTACCGCAATAAAACAGCGACGAGTTACCTTTGTGAAATACATGTGCAAATCTGCCTTTCAAAAATCATCAGTAAACAAACAGCTTTGTTATGTTAATTTAAACCTTTCACGTTAATTCTTGTTTTTTTTTTTTGCCATTTTTTGTCCAAGTTGTTTTCCTTTG
>JAHPZR010047779.1:0-10000 GCA_019787425.1 Platygyra sinensis
GGATTTAGATTTTTACTGAACTTTAATTGTTTTATTTCACTTTGTATGGTTCTGTGATGATCCTAGATAATTATCGCAGATATCAGTTTGCGGACTCACTGTCATGTCGAACAGGATTTGACGATTTTTCTAGCTCTGACAGAATTGAAGAAGAATTGGTGTGGCATCTTAAAAGAGAATTGGAAACAAGAAGCTGGCTGAAGACCGCTGTTATAAGCTCTTTTATCCTTGTAGTAAGCTAGTATTATCCCGTGAGTGACATTGAGGTCAGGTTTGTTTCTTCCCAGTCTTCCCGGTCCTCGTCTCACTGTTGATTACCAGAAAATCAGCCCACACGGAGACAAGTAAAATAGTAATGCTTGACAAAATGCGACGAGGCGTGAAGACATAAGGCCTGTTTATACAGAAGACTACGTCAAACGTAGGAAAACAAACGGGGAATCCCCTGAAAGACCTCAGTTTTGCTTTCTCCGCTTTGAATGGAGTAGCAGTGGCGTCCGTGTACTCACAAGATGAGAATTCCTTGAGCCCTTACAGAAAACTACTCGTCGATTTATCGTTCGATCTTTCTAAAAGAGGAGTCGACACGTTAAAACTCGCTGGCGTAGATTTCATTCCACGCAGACTACAGAAACACATCGCCACTGGGTTGCAGTTCTTCGATGTTCTGGAGCAAGATGGAAGAATTGGACTGCGAAAACTAAACCTTCTACAGGATATGCTTCAAACAGTTGGCAGGCCGGATCTTGCTCGGAAAATTCAGGCTTTTTTTACAACATCCGTGAAGGGTGAGATCAATGGTAAGTTAAGTAGTTTCAATACCTACTTCTACCAACCACTGCAACCACAAGACCAAGATTTTATTAAACGCTGTTTCCGTAATTTGATTTGGTGTGTTTCGTATGTTGAGTCCCTTTACTAATCTCACTTATCAAAACTGTGTCAGTGTATTAACTTATATATATAATTATGAAGGGAAACTTTGAATTCCACATTTGATCGGCGAGACCTTGATCCTGATGGAAATTAAACACCTGTAACGATGTTATGATGTCATAGGCCCTTCGGGCTTGCGCAGTAGAATGAGATGTATCCGGGATGTTGTGATTATTACGGCTCGTAATGGCGGGCTTATGTGAGTCTTATTAAAACCGTTGAGTTGCCATCGTTTGCTCTCGTTTGGACTACGCCACATGGTGTCAGAAGTGAAACACACATAGTACTGCCGCTCGTGGCCCGGCCAGAAGACAACTTGGTGAGTTAATTGAAGTATTTTCTCTGACTTCTCTCGGCGATATTTCTGTACAAGTAAATATGTCTACCACGAGTGAAGAAAATGCTGGCGCTTCTTCGGCTACACAACCCTCGATGATAACTGTTCCTGTGAATATACCGCTTCCAGAAAGGATGGATTTAAGCGGTGGAAATCTTCCTGTCAAGTGGCAAAGATTCTCTCGAGCGTGGTCAAATTACGAAATCACCGCTCAGCTAAAGGACCCCGAAAACCGGGCAGAAATAAGGAGCGACGGGCAGCCACGTTACTCACATGCATAGGTTCTGATGCATTAGATGTAATTGACGCTATGGAGTTTGAGAACGCAGACCAAAGAAAAGACCCAGAAGTGATCTTAGAAAAGATGAAAGAATATTGCATTGGGGAGTGCAATGAGACCTATGAAAGGTATGTGTTCAACCGTCGGGATCAAGAGTCAAATGAATCAGTTGATGCTTATGTCACCGCATTACGAAAATTAGCGAAGACGTGCAATTATGGGTCGTTGAGGGACTCGCGTATCCGTGATAGAATGGTGGTGGGCATCAATGACAATTCTGCTCGTAAGAAGCTCCTGCAGACAAGCAAGCTCACATTAGGGCAATGCATAGACATCTGCAGATCTTCGCAGACATCAGCAAGGCAGCTGAAGGAGATGAATCACGAAGATGTCCGTTTCGTGAAGGACGACAGAAAAAAAACAGGTGACAAAAAGAAGACAAAGGTTCCAGAGAAGAGCCAAAACGAGTCTCAAGAACGTAAATGCAAGTTTTGTTCCAGATATCATCCTTTCAATAAGAAGAACTGCCCTGCATGGGGAACATCTTGCAAGAATTGTGGCAAGCTCAACCATTTTGCGGTTTGTTGCCAAGAATCTACAAAGAAGGTGCTGTCTGTAGATTACACTTCCGAAGATGAGGAGTATGAATATGTGGCCGAGATTGAAGTGAAAGAGCAGGTTAACGCATTCGCCTCCAGTCGTCACCCTAACAAAGTGTTTGCCACTCTACTGGTCAATGGAAACCAGGAAAAGTTTCAGTTAGACAGTGGATCCACAGTAAATCTCATGTCTGATGAGACCGTGTTAAAGCTCTGCGGGCAAGACGGTTTATGCGAATTGGAAGAAACCCCTGTGACCCTGGTAATGTACAACCAGTCAGAGGTCAAACCCTTGGGCAAGAAGCGGTTCAAAGTCGTCAACCCCAAAAACAACAAGAAATACAGCATCGAGTTTCATCTTGTTCGTGGTGAGTGTAAATCCATCTTGGGCTTGAGGCCAGCGAACACCTCCAGCTGCTAACAGTCAACAGCCAGAATATCTTTTCTGTGGAGTCAAGTGGTGTGGAGGAGAAAGGTCCCAGGGTGGAAGACTACATTTCGCCGGTTTCGGTCATTAGATCTTTGAGTGCTTCCTCATCAGTGTCGTCCGCGCTCCAAACACCAGGATGTCGTCTGCTATAGCCTTCTGCCCTGGTAGGCCCTTCAAGTAACACTATCAATCTCTTCTCTGAAACTCCTCTGGAGATGGGCCCGATACACCGTTAAGGCACGCGAAGCCACCGATAGCGGTCCCAAAGGTGTTCCAAATGTAGTAGCAAAGCTGCTTGGCTCCATTCAGCTGTATGTGCCAAGACTACCCATTTTTTCGCATCCAGTACCGTGGAAACACCCGGGCCTTTTGATAGCAGGGGCCGCACATCCTCTAATTGTAGGTAAGGGGTAATGATTTCTGTGTAAGGCTTCATTCAATGGTTTTGGGTCAATACATAGTCTGACTTTGCTATTTTTCTTTGTAGTGACACAAGTGCTGAAATCCAGCTCGTGGGTGTATCAACCTTCTGAATCACTCCATATTTGACAATCTGTCCAGCTCGTGTTTTAGAGGCTCTCTGAGGGCGATGGGGACTTTCCGTGTAGGTAGCTGGACTGGCTGGACATTCCTGTCTATCTCCAGGTGGAGTAACCCTCTAGTTTGCCTTCTCCAGTGAACACATCGGTGTTCTGCGAAATGTAGTCTTCCACCCTGGGACCTTTCTCCTCCACACCACTTGACTCCACAGAAAAGATATTCTGGCTGTTGACTGTTAGCAGCTGGAGGTGTTCGCTGGCCTCAAGCCCAAGATGGATTTACACTCACCACGAACAAGATGAAACTCGATGCTGTATTTCTTGTTGTTTTTGGGGTTGACGACTTTGAACCGCTTCTTGCCCAAGGGTTTGACCTCTGACTGGTTGTACATTACCAGGGTCACAGGGGTTTCTTCCAATTCGCATAAACCGTCTTGCCCGCAGAGCTTTAACACGGTCTCATCAGACATGAGATTTACTGTGGATCCACTGTCTAACTGAAACTTTTCCTGGTTTCCATTGACCAGTAGAGTGGCAAACACTTTGTTAGGGTGACGACTGGAGGCGAATGCGTTAACCTGCTCTTTCACTTCAATCTCGGCCACATATTCATACTCCTCATCTTCGGAAGTGTAATCTACAGACAGCACCTTCTTTGTAGATTCTTGGCAACAAACCGCAAAATGGTTGAGCTTGCCACAATTCTTGCAAGATGTTCCCCATGCAGGGCAGTTCTTCTTATTGAAAGGATGATATCTGGAACAAAACTTGCATTTACGTTCTTGAGACTCGTTTTGGCTCTTCTCTGGAACCTTTGTCTTCTTTTTGTCACCTGTTTTTTTTCTGTCGTCCTTCACGAAACGGACATCTTCGTGATTCATCTCCTTCAGCTGCCTTGCTGATGTCTGCGAAGATCTGCAGATGTCTATGCATTGCCCTAATGTGAGCTTGCTTGTCTGCAGGAGCTTCTTACGAGCAGAATTGTCATTGATGCCCACCACCATTCTATCACGGATACGCGAGTCCCTCAACGACCCATAATTGCACGTCTTCGCTAATTTTCGTAATGCGGTGACATAAGCATCAACTGATTCATTTGACTCTTGATCCCGACGGTTGAACACATACCTTTCATAGGTCTCATTGCACTCCCCAATGCAATATTCTTTCATCTTTTCTAAGATCACTTCTGGGTCTTTTCTTTGGTCTGCGTTCTCAAACTCCATAGCGTCAATTACATCTAATGCATCAGAACCTATGCATGTGAGTAACGTGGCTGCCCGTCGCTCCTTATTTCTGCCCGGGTTTTCGGGGTCCTTTAGCTGAGCGGTGATTTCGTAATTTGACCACGCTCGAGAGAATCTTTGCCACTTGACAGGAAGATTTCCACCGCTTAAATCCATCCTTTCTGGAAGCGGTATATTCACAGGAACAGTTATCATCGAGGGTTGTGTAGCCGAAGAAGCGCCAGCACTTTTCTTCACTCGTGGTAGACATATTTACTTGTACAGAAATATCGCCGAGAGAAGTCAGAGAAAATACTTCAATTAACTCACCAAGTTGTCTTCTGGCCGGGCCACGAGCGGCAGTACTATGTGTGTTTCACTTCTGACACCATGTGGCGTAGTCCAAACGAGAGCAAACGATGGCAACTCAACGGTTTTAATAAGACTCACATAAGCCCGCCATTACGAGCCGTAATAATCACAACAACATCCCGGATACATCTCATTCTACTGCGCAAGCCCGAAGGGCCTATGACATCATAACATCGTTACAGGTGTGTTTAATTTCCATCAGGATCAAGGTCTCGCCGATCAAATGTGGAATTCAAAGTTTCCCTTCATAATTATATATATAAGTTAATACACTGACACAGTTTTGATAAGTGAGATTAGTAAAGGGACTCAACATACGAAACACACCAAATCAAATTACGGAAACAGCGTTTAATAAAATCTTGGTCTTGTGGTTGCAGTGGTTGTAGAAGTAGGTATTGAAACTACTTAACTTACCATTGATCTCACCCTTCACGGATGTTGTAAAAAAAGCCTGAATTTTCCGAGCAAGATCCGGCCTGCCAACTGTTTGAAGCATATCCTGTAGAAGGTTTAGTTTTCGCAGTCCAATTCTTCCATCTTGCTCCAGAACATCGAAGAACTGCAACCCAGTGGCGATGTTTTCTGTTAGTCTGCGTGGAATGAAATCTACGCCAAGCGAGTTTTAACGTGTCGACTCCTCTTTTAGAAAGATCGAACGATAAATCGACGAGTAGTTTTCTGTAAGGGCTCAAGGAATTCTCATCTTGTGAGTACACGGACGCCACTGCTACTCCATTCAAAGCGGAGAAAGCAAAACTGAGGTCTTTTCAGGGGATTCCCCGTTTGTTTTCCTACGTTGACGTAGTTTCTGTATAAACAGGCCTTATGTCTTCACGCCTCGTCGCATTTTGTCAAGCATTACTATTTTACTTGTCTCCGTGTGGGCTGATTTTCTGGTAATCAACAGTGAGACGAGGACCGGGAAGACTGGGAAGAAACAAACCTGACCTCAATGTCACTCACGGGATAATACTAGCTTACTACAAGGATAAAAGAGCTTATAACAGCGGTCTTCAGCCAGCTTCTTGTTCCAATTCTCTTTTAAGATGCCACACCAATTCTTCTTCAATTCTGTCAGAGCTAGAAAAATCGTCAAATCCTGTTCGACATGACAGTGAGTCGCAAACTGATATCTGCGATAATTATCTAGGATCATCACAGAACCATACAAAGTGAAATAAAACAATTAAAGTTCAGTAAAAATCTAAATCCTTTAGGGTTCTTTTAAGTGTCGGAACTCAAAAGTTCTCCCTGATGCTTCTAATCCGAAGGCGTACATCACAAGGGAGGAAGTTGATGCTATCCACGAGGTCTCTGCATAGAATACTTTTTTTCTTTCATTCTCCCAACTTTAAGACCTTAAATTCATACCCGTAAACTCTACAAAACACTTGGCCGTAAACCTTGCACACTCAACCTTTCGTTCGCGTGAACAGGGATCCATTTACCGCTCAGCGGTAGTTACCAGAACACGTCTTACTCATATTTTATATACCTCATATTTTATATAACAACGCGTCCTAAATTGTTGATAAATGATTGTATAAAAGATAAATGAAGAACAGCTATAGTCCATTCGATTTTACATTGTTTGCAGCTGGTGTGCCTTTATGTCTCTCATTTCAAGGCGCTTCAGTGCTGAATCTCATATAGATCTATATCTTTCCACAAGTACAATTTCTTCCAACTCCTCAGTAAATACTATAAAATATAATTAAGAACCGTGGGCAACAAATATAAAAAAAACAACACTGGACAAAATATCGGCTTCTTCTTAAGGTAACTTCAAACCTTCACGGGTACCTTCAGAAAAAAAAATTGTACGCGCGCTATTTTCAGGGAAACACCCACAAACTATATATCACAAGTGAGGTTATAAACGTACAATTCTGTAAAAATTATGTTGTGTTTTGGATTTTGCTTTCAAAGGCAGCAGAGTCGTCCCTCCAAAATGACCGAGTCGGAGGGGGTATGTTTCTATATGAGCTATATAGGTATGTGCGGCCCCAAAGGGTATGGTTTTTTTAACCTTTTGGTCTCAATAGGGTGGTTTTTTTATTTTTTATTTTTGAAATTATTTTATTAAAACAAATGAGTCACTATACATACAATAGAAACTTACAAGACACAAATAGCGACAAACATTATTACAATATACTATTAACCACAGGAAAAAGAAAAAAAAAAGGACAAATAGTAAACTGTCGCACTCGCCCTCGTATATCTTTATACAGCCACAATTTCTATTCTGTACTGTTGAGTAATTTAGATAGAACTTCTTCCAATCAGGCCTTTTAGATACATTTTTACAGTATTGAGATATTGTTGGTTTGGAATAATATTAAAAGACATAGTCCTGCGCTTAAGGGAGTTAGACAATTTTAGGTGAAACGCGTCTTTGAACGTGTGTTAAACACGATGTGTTGTGTGGAAGATGTTCTTCGTGTGTTATGTAATTATTAAACCGAACTTATAAGTCTTCATGTAGAAATAATAGGTATATGATTTTAGCTGATTTTGGCCATTTTGGATGCAGTGAATGGGTATGGTTTTTGCACTTTGCCTTGAATGGGTATGGGTCTTAAGAAGAAGCCCACTTTTTTATGATTGTCGAGAAGAAAATTAATTAAAACCCTTCACAAATTTTGTTTACGGTAATTTAACATTGGTCTGAACTAGGGAACTAATTATAACGCAAGTCTCAAACAGAGTTTCGATCTAAGGTTCAGGTCATAAATAGCGTTTCGAATTTTTGGTCAGGTCAGAAATAAGGTAGGAATGTCGCAGATTTTGGTGATAAATGAGATAAGGGTTTTGGGTAGCGGGCCGCACACCCACACCAAATTTTGTCCGGGAACACCCCCCTCCCTTCCGGGGGGACCGAATGACGTTCCAGCGAATTAATCGGGGATCATATGCGATTGTTCATGCAAAATAACTGTCAGCATTTTCTTTGATTTCTATTGGTTATCTTTTTATATATCTGTCAAGCTCGACTATCGAAAAAGTCGCGTAACCTGTTGCGTTAAAGGCCGCCACGAGGAAAGTATTTAGAATAAAGGAATTCGCCGGCATCTTTTGTTTTATATCTAGCAGAAAATGTTCTGACCAAATTTCACGGAAAACCGTCAAGTCTGCATATCATGTTTATTCATTTAAGGAGAAGGGGTTCTCTCTGGAAAATGAGTGCGAGATCTCGCCTTCTTAAGATTTATACACACATCAAGCGTTCACAGAGGAATGTGTCAACTTGAAAAGCCGCGAGCCAATGAAATAACAGAACCCCTAACGTTCACAGCATCAAACTTGAGCTTCGCGGGAAAGGGATGGCGTCGCAGTCACGTTCAGGGCGCACACGTTTTAGCCGTGGTCAACTATGGGCAAAACGAAGAAAAGCGATGTGCAAACCAAGGAGCAAGTGCTGCAGCGCGGGTTTAAGGGAGAACTCGTTACGGAGATGAGATCTCAGAAACCAACCATGAAGAATGATCGTGGCTTGTTTCTGGAAGTGGCTCCCCCGTAACATTATTGCGTCCTTCTGCTTTCTTCACTGCCATTTTTTTTTCCTACTAACTCCCTGATCTCCCAGATGAAGTCATTTGCCTCGAAAACATCGCTGGGGAGTCAATGACTTAAAAGAATATGACACCTTGGCGGTTTATTAACTTTTATCTTTAAAAAAATCTCTATTTTGTCTCCACTTCACAACGAATACAAAACACAGCGAATAAGCAAATAAGTTTGGTAGCCTTTCCTACGGAGGCTTTACAAGGTAAGACAGTCGATAGTGCAGTAAAAACAAAATACCTAAAAAAAAAACTAATGAAAAAATTGAACGGAGGTCTGAACAGGGTTGATTCAGAAGCCTAGATGACTATCACGTGCTACACTCCCCTTATATACGCTTTTCTCTCTACCCATGATGCACCGGCCTGGAGCCCATGCCGCGTTGATTCCCGTGCCGACAAAATAGTTATTTCGGCCTTCTTCGTAAACTCATTCGTCAGAAATAACATTTTTCTCAATAACTCGCGCGCGTTTTAATATCTTACTTACATTTTCTCGTGATATGATACCTTGACTGACGAACTTTCATTTTCTTAAGAATAAAAAAATCGACCAAAGTAGCCCCGCGAAGGTTTGAAGTAACCTTAATAGTACAAGTTGAAACTTTTAGCTTTCTCGCAGCGCCGTTGCGCATAAGTTTCACCTAAGAGTTTAAACGTGCAACAGCGGCTTCACGTTTAGGTGAAACTTATGCGCAACGGCGCTGCGAAACAAGTTTCAGCAGGCGTTGCACCGTGCCCGGCGTAGCTAATCGAACGAAACCGAACCAAAAACCAATCGAACCCAGTCGACGCGATTTGTTCGATTTTGTTCGGTAGAAAAACAAAATGGTATACAAAATTGATAAGCATTAACTGTTAGTAGAATTGGAAGGAATTCACTCTTTAACTGAATTTTAACTAGGATCATCTTTGGGGCTATCTGTCACAAACCTAAGAACATAAACAGGGAAAATTTATGAGACCTTTGTACATAGGGAGTGCTTCACGCTAGCGGGAATGAGACTTACACTTCAACTTTTTCTGTCAGCGGCCATAGCACAGTCGCCAGTTCAAATTGTAAATGACCAAGCTGGCCGCGGTCATCGTCAGTTACCCTCAGAGCAGGACCCCTATCTCCTCTTTTCTGCTTGACAACAAATTTATCCCCGACATGGACGGCGAATGAGCACTCGTGGTAGCCCTTTACAACCGCTTCCAGAATGGTAAATTTCACCTCTGCCCTGTCCGACATGCGTACATCTTGCCTGTTGCAGTCGTGTTTGAAATAGAAGCCAATAAATAACTTATTTGACCGCAACGCTTTGTTTCAGACCGGATGAAACTGGTTCGTGTTTCTGATTGTTGAGGTGTTCGATTATATTCGACTGAGTTCGATTTCACCGCACAACACCACTTAGTGTGGCTTCGCTCGGTCTTGTTACACCACACGAATCAGAAACCGGAACAACAAATTTCGAGGTCAGTTTCAACGTTCCCGAACAAGTTTCGACCTTTAATGTTGCGCAGTGCAACGCCTGCTGAAACTCACTTAATATGCAGCACCGTTGCACATACTAGGGACCTTACGCATACACGACTTCGACGGCAAGGGCGACGCCTAGTAAAAAATGTGCTTCTACTTTGGAATTTCTCATATGTTGAGATCTATTCATTGTGTTTGTCGGTATTAAAACTTGCCCCTGCTAAATATGCTACGAATGCGTTCAGTT
>JAHPZR010047779.1:15000-47922 GCA_019787425.1 Platygyra sinensis
CATCAGGCCTGACCAGCCTTCTTCAGGTTTAGATGTTACTAAACGTTAACACAAAAATGAAATTACAATACTATACAATCGTGGATGTCGCAACGTACATTTCGAAACAACAACAACAACAACTTTATTTGCACCCGGAATTAAAATAAAATTTACATTTACGAATAGTAATAAAAAATTAGATAACGTGCATGGCTGCCCGAAATAACCACTGGGCTAATAAAATAGGGCAGCCATCCTTAGCGTATTTTAAAAATACAGTTATTTTTAATGGTGTCAGGTGCTTAAGGCTTATTAAGGTAACAAATACAACGACACAGAACAAAAGCTAGTTTTAAACTAAAAATAAAATTTAGCGAAACTAAAAGGAGTGGCGGAAACGACGAACAAAACAGACTAAATAAAGCAACGATAAAACGGATCTACCTACTGAGAGGTAACACGTTTGCAATTCACTCGCATTTCTTCATACCGCGGGGCTCCGAAGTCCCGTTTTGTGATTGAATCACGTGAACAGTGGATAAGTTCAAGTGAGATTAGTTGCATGTCAGTGTCGCAGTGATTAGGATGGGGAAGAAAATGTTTGGCAACAGTGGTGGGTTTGGAGTTAAGCTGGGTGACCCGATTTTTGAGTAACGATATGGTTTAACTTTGAACGACTAGAGCACCACTATTATCAATGCAAGAGAAAATCAAACAGGAATGGTGTGCTAGAGTAAGATGAAAGTTTAAAATGGGGTACACTTCACCAGGATCTGAGTTACCATAGAAACGACGTCGGGATCTCGGACTTGACATAGTTGATGGCGAAATTTAGGGAAAAAAAGAATCTATCACAGCATTTTGCAGTAAATTGCGAGAAAAGGTTCAAGGTGTCAAAGTACAACAAAAACGAAGCTGTTTTAAAGTAAATGTTATTGCAAACTATGTCCACAAGACACTAACTAGCGTCTAAGTAGGAATTTGTTTGTCAGTACGAGTATCAAGGAAACCACGGCAAGCATCAGTTCCTCCGTTGTGTGAGCTGTTGGTGAATAATGATGAAACGTCGAGTGACAAGTATGGTGTCATCAGGCAGAGTAACGAGGTTAGAATGCTTGTTAAGGAAGATCTCAGTCGTGTCTTTAATGTGTGAATCCAAGGAAGAGAGGTGAGGGTTAATGTGATAGTCCAAGAATTCTGAGATGCGAAGGGTACTGCGAACAATGCAAGTGTAATATAGCCCTTGGGACCCGGGGGGTTCTCGATATATCCTTGGGTGGGGAAATGCGGCCCGGCCGCTCATGCCCAAACCCTGTTTAAGACAAAAATCTCTGAATTTCCGACCCTGTTTAAGACAGAATTCCGATTTTCGATATTCTGTTTAAGAAATTTAACCCGAAACCATTCCTCTGTAAGACAATTATAAATATCGAAACTCTTTTTTGATTAATCCATTGGCAATCACAAAACTATTTACAGCTTGATCAACAGAGTCACGAGGAGCTCTTTACGCTAAGTACGTAGTATACATGATTAGTTCATAGAACATACGCGCAGGCTGTTTATTGTCCGAGAAAAGATACCCTGTTTAAGACAAAAAATGATAAAATCGATACCCTGTTCAAGACAAAAAACCCGAAAAACATACCCTGGCTGGCCGCACGTCCCCATTAAGCCCTTATAAGGGGGTATCCCCAGGCCCCGGGGGCTTGGGAGCCTTAATGTGACGCCTGATTCGCGACAAAATGTACCTTTTCCTCCAGTGCAGGGTCGTATTGACAGCGCGTGGCTTGGTTCAAAGGGACCAATCAGAGTTGAGGATGAAGCCTGCAAATACTAGACCTCGCCTAACGGCTGTTGGCGCAAGGTCGGTCACAAGCATATCAGGAAAGCCGAAGAGACGAACTTTTTAGCCAAATATTTTGTTCTTCATGAGTCTCACCACTGAAGCACACGTATGTAAATGTATATGTATATATACAGAGTCGAATTTTGAGCTTGGGAAGCCTGTGCTTTAAGCTGTCTATTACATTCCACTACGTACTGTCAGTCAACCTCGTTTTAATGTTGTTATGTGCCTTGCCAAACCAGTTTTCGTTCTCTTTACGTCTAATGAAATGACATATGCATTTAACTGAAGATTAAAAAAGCTTGGAATGCCGTCAGTTGAAACGCTCGAGTTGCCTCAGTTCAGCTGCTGTTGAATTTTTACTTGTCGTGACACTATGGAAGAGTGAGAGAACCTATTTAATTTTGACACCTTGTGCTTCTGCACGCCTGCATGACCGAAATCATGATAATTTCTACTTACAATTGTCAAGCCGAAAAGCGACGAGGAAAACAAAAGGCATCAAGTGGTGGATAGTTCCCTGATGAAAACGACGACGATAGCTAACGAGATCTTTCGAGAACTTTCATTTTCGTTTTCCCATTTATTTTCGTTTTAAATATTTGGAACGCAATTTTTGGAATGTTTCATTTTTGGACGCCTTTTTGCCCGAAATTGAAATCTTCCGAACGTTTTTGCAAGTAATGAAATTTATTTTAAGCTATTCTACACGTCTAACTTGAATCCTTTTTTCTGAAAGAGACCAGAAATCCTCCTGCTAAACTAGCATCAGCGCTCAGGTACAAAAATAAAAAATCTTTAATAGCTCCATGTAAGCACAGGATTAACAGTCTCATTTTTTAAGTTGACTGGCAATTAACGCACTGTCTCTCTACTGTTTCCCCCTACTCTGGGACAGGTGGAGGACACAAAGTGGACAGCGGCTTGCACTCATCTTTGGGAAATACCAGGTCGTCCTCGTCTTCTCTGAAAATAAAAACAGAAAAAAACACAAGACGACAAAGAGCTTGTAGAGGTTCTTACGCTTCTCGTATTATTACAACAGTATACTTCCGTGAAAAAATGCTGGGCAGAGAGATTCCTCCTGAGTAGAGAAATGTCCGCGCTAGTCATATTAGCGGTGAAAACAGATTTCTGTGCTCACAAACGCGTATTATTATTGTATATTACCTTGCCACAAGTCTCAGCGCTATTTCCACCTTCCTTGAGGGATCCACTTTGATTGGTTCAGCAGTCATGAACTGTTGTGTACTGTGACCTTGTAATGTTGTTCCTCCCGATCTCCAGGATGGATCGGGTTCAACGAAACGAGTACCTAGCAAAGTAAACATCATGACCATTGAAGACATTGAAAATGGAGAATGACTGAATTACAAAATAAGTTTACCGTCTACTTCCTAGCCTCCTACGCAGACATTCTTTGGGCTCGTCACGCAATCTTCCTCCCCCACGAACGTCTGCTGAAACGAACGGGTTGTTTAATTAGACCAATCACAGCGCACTGCCCGATCAAGGCAGCGAACTTTGAACCTTGGTAAATTTTCGCGCGCGAAGTTGTAAGAAACTAAATAGGGGATATTTGCGTGGCCTTCCAACGGGTTTGCGAGACTTTCAAAATCGTCGATTTGAATCCTTTTCAGCGAGAAGCTATGGAATATTTTGTGAAGAAAAAGGTGGACGTCTTCGTTAATCTACCGACTGGGAACGGGAAGGCGCTTATTTATCAAGCTGATGATTGTGAATAAAAGACAGGCCAAACACGACTCTTACAGTTCGTGGCATTTGTACATTTGCCGTTTATTTTTCGGTCTTTGGACCTCTGTGCCGCTTCACTCTTGTTTATGAAGGGCATTTCGTGTTCGTGGACAAATATGATACTTGTCAGTGATAAGAATCTACCGACTGTACTTGCAAACAGTTCTAATCATAGCCGGGCCCGTCACAATGTAGGTGTAGAATACGAGTAAGCAACACGTTTCTGAGAGTAAATGTCATATTTTGTCCCTTAAAAGCAAATACTTGGAGACTTAAAAACAAATCGTGCAATAGAAATGAGCCAAGACAATACACTAACACATGGCAAATTATAGAGGTGTCAAACTCAACGAAGCAACACGCAGATAACAACGGAAATCATGCAGGCCTATGCCTTCGCACGATTCAGTTAACGGCTCTAGTTTTCTCCTAATTACACAATATGGGTTGCTGGACGAAAACACACTCAAGTCTATTCAATTAAGTGTGCGATGTCCACTGAACTCTTGCCAAACACTCTTATTCTCGCCTGAGGGATTAACGGAAAACTGCATAGAAGACAGTTGTTTCCGACGATTTGTTTCGGAGTTTCTTCCATACACGAAGCAAGGATTTGGAATCTGTTTTCCGTGAGTAATAAGAAACGTGGGAAAATTAATCACCCTCTTGGGGGTTGTTCTATCACAGCTTATGATTGGCTTTCTATTGAACAATAACCAAGCGTCGATTGGCTCTTCGGTGATCTCCACGTGCTCTCTGGCTGATCTTTTTGAACAAAGGGTAAGGAATGTGCCCATTCGTTTCAGCAGACGTTCGTGGGGGAGGAAGATTGCGTGACGAGCCTAAAGAATGTCTGCGTAGGAGGCTATCTACTTCCTGGATCATATTATTAGTTAAGGGACCACTAAAAACCAATCGGAATTGAAACACCGCCGTATATTTCAGTACCTAACAGAAACGCTCTTTAGCCCTTCGCATTCATGAAGTATTATATTGCTCACCCATTCAGTAACCTGCAGTAAAAATGCTATATACTTCAGTGTCAAGGCTGTTTCAGTACTGAGCATTGTTAACATTTGGAGGTTGTATTTTGGCATGGGTACCATTTTTTTAACTTGCTAAATAACGTTTAAAATATGGTCATGAAAAATCCATGAATTGACAGAAGTCGACAAATACTCACTGGAACGAAAGCTCTCTGATATACGTTTACGTCTCGTAGCTGTAAACGGGAGAAAGCAAGTAAGTAGATGATCCTTTACACTGAGATCCCGGGCCCTCCTCACCTTCAACTTCTCTACACCCGTCGCAATAAGATATTTCGTGTGGAGGGTAGCTTGTTTGGATATGTGCTTTCGCGCTCGAGCTATCAAATTGATGAGAAGAATTTTCCCTTCGAGAACCTTTCGAAAACCATGCTTAGCACAGGCTAGAAAAAACTCGGTTAGAAGTCCTACAATTCGGACTGCAACCAGGGGCTTCGACATCAGCAATACTGACTGAGTTCTCATCTGCCCATTTTACCTAATCAAGGAAATACACAACGCTTTTATTTCTCCACTTTTCTTTGTTTTGCTAATTTCGGTAACTGTATTTTACCCAGACGTCATCTCGGTTAGACTTTCCTTTTCCGTAGAAAGAGAAAGAGTTTTAAGTGCTGAGAAAAGTTACGTGTACGTTATCGTTGCTTGAAAGTCCAACAGCTCTTTCGTGCCTAATCGAAAAGTAATTCAGCAGGACCTTAAAATATTAACAGAGAGTTAACTAAGTTGCTCACGATTACGAACTAATTGCAGCGATAATCTAAATTATCAATACCTAAAGGCCCCTGTGAAGCAAGCTATCGATACTGAACAAACGTAAAAAGGAATTTTCAAATAAGAAACAGACATTATTTGGAAAACGAAAGTAACTCAGTTGACGACAACAAACCGCGGGCAAATAATCGCTGTTGGAAAAGTACTGGAAACTGTTATCGGTCATTGATACTGCCAGAGTTCAGCAATTTGAACACGACCCCGCAGAAATGAAAATTTAGTCCATTTATCGAGTTCCATGCAAGTCAAACTTTGATCAATGACTGAGCTTTTAAGTTGAATCCAGTCGTAACTGAAAGTCATCACTTTACTGTCACGCTCTGTAAATTTCAACACTTTAAGACTGATAACTAAAAATTGTGAAAATCGGCATTATTTGTTTCCATGAAATTGGGACATAAAGTTGACGATGGCTAGTAGAGACCTGGCACGGGCACCTCGGGAGTGCTTCAAAAGTGGAATACATGTCAACATTGCGTTATCACTTCTCGGCCCCTCTGCCAGAGGCTCAAAAGGCTTTTTTCGGGTTGGGAAGATCCGCGGGGCACGAGTAAGTTGCGGCAGCAGGGTTTCCGCAGACGGGCGGAAAGCGCGAGAGCCTCATGACAGATACAACATCCAAGCTGGCGGCCGTCCCAGGCGAGACAAGGTTTTTGTGGCACTACTCGTAAGTGTGTCCTCTTGTGTAAGGAAAGAGCGGCGTGCCAACATTTCGTGGAGATCTCACACGAAGGTTTAGCTAAAGCATACTTCAAATGCAAGGAAATCAATATCGGGAAAAGTCTGTTAAAGTCGTGAACACTGTTCTTTTAAGCGTCTTTGGTTTAGCAACCCGAGAGGTTGAGCTATCAAATATCGAATGCTGTGGGGCAGATGAAAGAAAAAAACCGACTTATTCCACAATTGCCTTTTGAAATTTTTCTCCTACCTCAGAATTGGTAAAAAAACGAAATCGGTTATAGATACAGCGTCCGATTGATCTTAGTTGGCCACCAAAAATTTGAAAAAAAAAAATCACCGACCGAAAGCGGAAATATTGCCCGCACGAAGTTGGGAATAGTGGAAAAAAGACACGGCCGGACTAGATCGCCACTTTACGCATGCGCCGAAGTTGTTCACGCTGCCTCAATTCGAGTTGCCCACGCGTGCAAAACCACCGGGTTCCATCCGGACGTATTCCTCTGTGAAAAATATATATTTTTCCGTTCGATCGTTTAGGTTACAAGAAAAGTAAACCAAAATCCAGTTTGGGGGGAAAGTTTTCTGCCACTAGCATTTGCAATTAGGGTTAACAAGATCTATCTAAATATGCACCATGCACATGTTCTTGCGCGTGCATGTTAAGTTATAGCGTGTGTAGATTGCGCACACGGCGTGCAGCAAAAAAAACTTTTTAAACTTACAGACGGACCGAGAAGACGGGGTTTATTAAGATATTTATTTTATATCTGTATTGTGTGTCTGACGAGTTTTGGGAAACGATTTTTAGCCATGGAGAAACGGCTTCAAATTTCTTGGAAAAGCAGGTTGAAAGCAAAATCGAGTCAATTTGAAATCGTTTTTTAGGTCCGTTACCCACGCTGACTAGAAGACAATTTAGAGTAAAAGAAAGTTTAAACCCTGTACTTAATAACCAATTTGGCGATAAATCGAGTGAAGTAGACGCTCTCTAAGGTCTGCATGATTGGCTTACTACCATTTGAGAGTTTAACAATAGAACAAAAACAACAGAAAAAATGCCCCGAGGCCACAAAAACAAATAACAGCTGCACCAATGTAAAACAAAAGCAGCGGGGACAGCTGCTACACTTACTGGATAAATCACACAAAAGTTGGCAACACAAAAACAACTTTAAATTTGTAGCAGGCCGTGCGGGAGAGTATGGACCGCTAAATTAAAGAAGCCGACAAAATTCTGACACGTTACGGGCGGGAAGTCAGAACTCCCAAGAGACCGTGAACATTTAAATAAAATGCGAAAGGGTGTGAGTGTGAGTTTTCCGTTAGTTTGCGTGTGTGTGCTCTGTGGATGGAAGATTCCTTATGTAATAGCAAAGATATTTGTTTAACAAACTTGTTTTTGTTATTTAAATGTTGAAAAACGTTTAAACAAAAGGACTCTTTGTTTCACCGGCCAATAGCTCTCTGGTTTACATACTAATAAACAATAGGTTAACGTCACTGGATAACTTGCTATACGACCGATAAAAAGTTGATAAGTCAAATCTGCCATTGTGCGTTTTTTATGGGCCAGTACAATTGGTAGCAGAGCGAGGTTTTCTACTTTTTTTAATACGCCGGGCGAAACAACGAATACGAACATGGTAGAGAAAGGTCAAGAAAAACTTCTGGTTCCGAAAGAATTTCACGGAGGTGAAGGAATTAATAAATAAGTTGAGCATCGAGGACTGAAAGGGACGTTTTGCGCTACGTTTGCACTTAGACAAGACGGATCTAAAGAAGCCTGCAAGAACGACCTCTCGAATTACTATAGCTGCGTAGCGTGGCGGGTTGTAATCAATTTGAGGGACGCTAGGGAAAGCGCGATAAGGAGCGCCAAAGCCGCGAGGAGCAAATGTTTCAACAAGAAAACTGACAATGTTCAAAAGTTTACCACCTGACGGTCATGCCTTCTGGCAGGGCATTAAAGTGCATTGAAGGCTCCATTCCCGTTACCAATGAACAACTACTCGAAAGTCTTTCAAAGATTGTAAATTTCTTTTTGGACGGAGCATCTTTTAGCCAATTGAGTTGCAAGTCCATTTTAAAATCTGGAATTCCTGACAAGGCAGACGGAAAAATTGTTAAGAAATTGTACGACACATTGCGAAAACAGGAGAGAATTTTGGAGCCACTTGGTCTTAAGCTGATGAAACCCTGTCTGTCTATGGCTTACTGCCTATAACTTCGAAACAAAGTTGCCACGGAGCGTAAGGACAAATGGGACTTGGAGCTCACGGAAGTATGAAACTGAAGAGGAAGGGACAATGAGAGATTAACATCAAGGTTTTTCTTTTAATTTTTGGAGGGTCATGTGTTAAGTAAAGAAGCCCCCGACGACGTGAAAGATGGACTACTAAATCACAGTAGGGGGAATGGTAGAGGTAAAAGATTCAGGAATCCAGACGACGAAGAGAAATTGTCGGCCCAATCGCTAGTTGGTGCCTCTGACTACAAGAAGATGAAGTGTGGTTTCTGCGCTAAGAGTCATGAGACGTCAAGGTGCCCAAAGGCTCTGATCAAGACGCCTGACGAAAGATGGAATATGCTAATGAAGCGCAAGGGAGCTCCAACTTGCTTTAATTGTTTACAAGCAGGAAGCATTTCGCACAATTCAAGGACATGTAAAGCGCCACGATGTTCAGTTGATGGATGTAGAAGAAAACATCATCAGTTGCTGCACGTCCCTGAGAAATCAAAAATCAAATGAAGAGGACATTTACTCACTCTCTGGGCTTGTGTCTACAAACAAGCAAAATCTGTTGCCAACTGCAAGTGCAAGATTGATTTATGGTGATAATTAAGGAATGTCCAGTCTGAGTTCTTCTGGACAGCGGATCACAAGAGACTTTCTTGAGAACAACCATTGTCAATGATGTTAAGATAAAGCCTTATGGATCCCCCGCCACTATGACCATTAAAGTACTCGGTGGTCAGGAGAAGCGAACGAAGATGAACCGAGTTAAGTTTAAGTTGGCTCCCTTTAACTCGAGTGGTGATGATCATGCCGTTTCGATTAATGCCTGGGCCATAAACAGCGTTTGTGCTTAACTCGCAGCTGTGGAATTTGACGTCAAAAGATGTGATCATTTAAGAAACCTGCAGCTTGCAGACACATTTCCAAGAGACGCCGCATCAGTTGATCTGTTGATTGGAGCCGATCAATACTACAAGTTGGTTCAAGGAGATGTACGAAAAGAGCGTCCAGGGCCACCGATTGCAACTAAATTAAGACTTGGTTCAACTTGGCTTTTGAGTGGTCCTGTCGCAGGGTCTAAGAAGAGTGAAGAGACGACAGCCATGCTCAATGTAACGAAGATCGAGAGTTCTGATGATCCATTAAAACGCTTCTGGGAGCTAGACGCTACTGGGATAGGAAGTCATCAGAAGCATCAAAGAACCCCCGAAGAGGCCTAGGAGGACGCCATTTATCAGTTTAACAGTTCCTGTCGTTTTGATGGTGAGCGATATGAAGTTGGTCTTCCTTGGAAGAAGGATTATCCACCTCTTGTTGACAACTATATAGCCAAGCATATCAAAGACTCGTCTCCACTAAAAGAAGATTGGCAAAGGATTCTGAGAAGGCGAAAATGTATTGTGAGACAGTGAGCCAATACATTGCAGATGGCCATGCTCGGCCGATAGATGAAGAAGATCACAAAGCAGACAAGATACCTCCCTCATCATGGTGTATTCAGAGAAGATAGAGCTACCACGAAGTGCATAGTCGTGTTCGATAGTAGCACCAAAACGTATGATGGGCAATCTCTCAACCCCTGTCTTCTTAAAGGTTCAAAACTTCAGCCAGATCTCGGACATGTTCTAATCAGATTAGCTGCCATCGGGTCGGTATCATGGCAGACATCAAGAAAATGTTTCTTCAGATCAAGCTCAAACGTCCAGATCAGAACAGTCACAGATTCCTGTAGAGAGATATGCATACCCATCGAGAACCGGAAATTTATTGTATGACCCGAGTAACATTTGGAGATACCGCTTCTCCTTTCTTGTCCATTGCTACAGTACAAAAACATGCGAAAGAACTGGAGAAAGACCATCCTATGGCAGCTAAGGAAGTGAGTGAGAACATGTACGTCGATTATGTACTCACTGGTGCCCTGGAAGATGACAGTACAGTAAAGCTAAGGAATGAGCTATGTAATCTCCTCTCAAAAGGGAGATTTCAACTGACAAAATGGGCTTCAAACTCTTAAAAGGTTATGGAAACCACTCCTCTTTGTGACAGAGCGCCGACTTCGTGTACCGACCTCTGAGCCCGAAAAAATGTTACACTCATTTAAAGCACTGTATCACCCATATATGTAATAAAAACCATAAATGTAATACCAACCATAAATGTAATAAAAATTGACCATAAATGTAATACTAACCATAAATGTAATAACTTTTAACCACAAATGTAATAAATCCACAAACCATAAATGTAATAAAATTTGCCCATAAATGTAATAAACTGCACAACCATAAATGTAATAAGACTTCACCATAAATGTAATAAGTTAGTATTTTAACCCAGAGACTGTAAACATTTAGAAAGTACACAAAGTATGATTAAAATGTCCATATACCATAGCATTTAAAGTACTGGGGGATGATGACATTCCATTCATTTGAAGGAGCTTGAGGTTCTCTTTGTGTCAAGACAAAATTCTTTGCAAATACGCCTGTTTAAATTTTTCAAAATTCCTTGCGGCTTTTAAGCCAATGTCAGGCAAGTTGGTAAGGTGGTGAAGAGGGGGGGGGGGGAGGTTGGATGATCCCTATTGGAGCCAGAACAATCAACAGAGAGAGGAGTATCGGGCTAGAACTGCTGACTTGCAGGTTGGTTGGGTGGGGCAGGTGGTCAAAGTCCTAGACTATTGATATTGATAAGATTTGTTAGACATCCCTTGAGGCACATGGGCAATCCTAGGGTAAAATACTAGGCAACTTTCTATAGAACAAAACTCGGTTTATTACAACGTTAACAGTGTAGCGGCAACTAATAATTAAAGAAATTGTCTGGAGTGTCAGGTTTGCATTGCCATCATACCCGTTATTGATGAATGCGAATAAATCATGAAAATAACTTTAGCATATGTGGAAAACAGTCTTTTACATTTCCAAGACGTATTGATTCCGTTCCACGTCCCGGGCAGTACAAGGCAAGTAGCTAAATCTATTTTTTCCCCTTTTTCCAAAAAATGGCTGTTACATACATCCATGTTGCAACCCCAGTGAAAAGAAGATTTATCCAAGCATTTATCCACTGAGGACTGTTTATGGTTTCTTTTAATGCCATCACAAGCCCGCTACCTCTTCCATACTGTTTTAGAATCTGTCTCATGCTGTGGAGACCGGGGTGCATGTCTCTGTTAGCGCTTATTTTCGGTAACCTTTTAATGTATCGAGAAACTAATCTTTTGAATTTGGTAGATGTGTGGCTTAAGGCATTATATGTATCAACAATTGTTCGATTATGTCCTGTCATAGATAGGTTTACTATTATATCGAGGACCTCCTCTGGCAGTGATTCCAGTTTAACTTCCTCAGCAACTTCTCCTTCTTCTTGTCCTTCTTCATGTTGTTCTTGTTGTCGTTGTTCTTGTTTTTCTTCCTCTTGCTGTTGTTGTTGTTGCTGTTCACCTTGATTTTCAGAGTTTTTAACGTTTTGTTCGTCGTTAGAAAGTACTGCATCATTTTCGATACCAGGCTCACTCTTGAGTGCCTTGTTAATTACTACACCGTATTTAGTATATGTAATCGCAAGGGCCCGAGGGCAATTAATAAGGGATTAATTTCACGCGCATTTTCAAAGCTTTCAGAAAATTGCTTGAGTCGTGAGGCGACGAGGGCAATTTGCACTTGCAAAATTCTGTACAAAATTCTGTACCAAATTCTGGGCAAAATTCTGTACAAAAGCCCACTTTCAAGGTCTTGCCGTCACGTAAACAAAACACTGCAAGTTCAATTCACCCGGAGTAATTTCTTTAGAAACAAAACTTCAAGCAATCTAATTTTATTCACCTGTTTTGCGAAGCTTGCAACGGTGTGAAACTACTCCATCGAGCGATGAAGGACGTAAACAAGTGTCAAAAGGAGCTCAAACAACCACTTGAAACTCCTTTCCATCGCAAGAACTTAATGTGGCGACAAAATTTATGCTGTTTTTTTACTCCGATAACGTGACCCGTGATACTAATATTAAAGGCGACCCGGAGCAAAACGAGGAAATTACTTTTCAGTTTGGCAGCCATGAAGTTCTGTAACTCTATGCTTCGTGCGACACCCGCCGTCCTGAATCAAACTTCGTTACAGGCTGCGAATCAATACATTTTTGGATGGAAAAATCCTTTTGCTTTTCCACCAAAAGACTGCACTTTGCTGCATGTCGATCTTCTTTCACGTTATGATGTAATAACCGGGTTTAGAACAAACTCAGAAGTGATGCGTTTCTGAAACTTTTCAAAATCCGTTTGAAGCGGCAAACCAACTTAATACAGGCGCGCTTAGCCAATCAGCATCAAGTAATTATGCCCTCTTGATTACCAAAAGTGCCCTCGTGATTAAGAAAAAATGCCCAGTCTCAGCCAATCAGCATTTAGTAATTTTGCCCCGTATGTGATAACTCGAATAAGCGCCGTGGCGCTTATTTAAAGGGCTCATACCACATGAGTACTTTTCATGGCTTACAGGCTTGAAGAACTGAAGAACGTGAAGATATTGAAGAGAGATCTGAATGAAAAAGTGTTGAGATATACTCACTTAGAAATTAAAAACATCACTGTTGATGAAAATAGGATTTCACACGAAGGAATAGTATTTCTGTTTCTTTAAGGGGTTGCAAAGAGCTTGAGCCACGCCTCAAAGAGTCTAATAGAAAATTTCAAGTCAATTTCACGAAGAATGAGAGTGGCAAGTTTGTGGCCCCTTGACATGAAGTCGTAGCCAGTTTATTACATTTATGGTTAACTCTTATTACATTTATGGTTGTTCAGTTTATTACATTTATGGGCAAATTTTATTACATTTATGGTTTGTGGATTTATTACATTTGTGGTTAAAAGTTATTACATTTATGGTTAGTATTACATTTATGGTCAATTTTTATTACATTTATGGTTGGTATTACATTTATGGTTTTTATTACATTTATGGGTGATACAAAGCACTGGGTACTTCATACAACATAAAGGATGACATTCTGACGTTTTCAAACGCTTCTAGCATATTGACAGAGAAGGATCCTGAGAAAAAGAGAAGCTTGATTGGTCTGTACTCGTGAGTATTCGAGCCTATGGGTTTACTGACTCCATTTTTGATTATTTCAAAGTTGCTGTTTCAAGAATTGTGGAATCGAGGTTTGTGGAATCGAGGTCTAGACTAGGATCAGCCACTAATAATGACTGTTTATTCACAGATGTAATATACAAAAAGTGAAAAGGAGATTAAAGAGGTTATCCCTTTCTAGTTTATCCCGTGATAATAAAATACATACATAAGTTATTTACAACTGTCTAAAATAGTAACTATAAAATACATCACACAGTAAAAGAAGTGTTCCGCACTAGAAAAATCTATAATGTGACGTCTCAGTCTATTCTTAAAAATATTCAAATTTTCTGCCTCCGCAATTTCCTTTGGCAAATTGTTCCACTTGTCAATTATGGGTCTATTAAAGGATTTTTAAAACTATTTAAAGTTGCTGATGCAAGCTTAAGTTTAAAACGATGGTTAGCTCTTAACGGCCGAAAATCATGTGTAAACGTAAAAAATGCTGACGGATCGAGTCCGTTAAGTCTATTTATTGTCTTATAACATTCGATAAGCGACAAAAAATAATCTTCTTTGTTCGAGTGTTGGCCATTAAGGAGCTTTAAGCGCCCTTCATAGGGCATGTCTCGCCCAATATTTCCAAGGGCACATTTAGATGCCCTACGCTGTACTTTCTCCAAGGTGTTTAAGTCTTTTTTAAGGTGCGGACACCAAACTGGAGAGTAGTACTTGAGTATCGGACGTACTAGACTCTTACAAAGTTTTGAAAACAACTGAGGATTTTTGGGCCCACCGTTCGCTTAATGAATCCAAGCACACTATTTGCCATATTGGCGCATTTGTTAGCTTGCATACTCCATGACAGGTTCGAAGTAATATAGATTCCGAGATCCTTAACTTCAGATACAGCTTTCAACTGGTTACCACATAGATGGTATTGAGGACTTGAGTAATCATTCTTTTTAGAAATGCGCATCGATTCGCATTTATCTGTGTTAAATTTCAGCTGCCAGTCATTACTCCAAGATTCCAGGCGAATAAGATCTTTTTGTAGCTCTTCAACATCTTCCTTACTATCCCCGAGTATCTTATACACCTTCATATCATCTGCAATGAGTTTTGTGTGTGACGTCATTTTTCTCGAAATATCATTAATGTAAATTAGAAATAAAATGGGTCCCAGCACGGTTCCTTGGGGAACACCAGACAAAACGGAAGATGAGTAATGTCCCGGCAGAACAACGCGCTATGATCGATTGGTGAGAAAGCTTCTAAACCAAGACAGGAGTGGACCTTGGATACCATATGCGTGTATCTTTGTCAAAAGGCGCTCATGTGGCACCGAGTCGAACGCTTTTGAGAGGTCTAAAAATATAACATCAGTTGTCAAGCCCTTGTTTCTCTCGCTGGCCCAATCGTGAAACGAGGATAATAACTGAGAAAGACAAGATTTCCCTTTCAGGAAACCAAATTGCTCCGGAATAAAGACCGCGTTAGTAATCCAAAACGGAACGAGCTGCTGTCTTATTATCATGTCACACACTTTGCACACCACCGATGTTAGTGAGACAGGGCGATAGTTCTTTCGATCGTTTTTAGCGCCTTTCTTATGCAAAGGAGTAATGTCAGGCAATTTCCAGTTGTGCGGTAACATGCCTGATGCAAGAGACACATTAAAAACATCACTAACTGATGGAGCCAAGGTTCCAGCACATTTCTTTAAGATCATGGGATGTATACTGTCCGGTCCAGGAGATTTACGAAGTTTCAACTCGCTTAGAATCTCAGTTGCTAACATCCTTAGGTGAACAGTGTAGAAGACTAAGATCCTTGTCTTTGATAACTTGATCAAATGATGGAAACTGATTACAAGGTTTTCGGCTGTAAAAACGGAAGCAAAATATTCATTAATGCACTCAGCAATGTCACCTTCGTTAGTTAGCACATTGCCATTATCTAGCTTTATTACAATTAGATCATTTGATCCTTTACGCTTGGACTGCACGTAATTCCAAAACATCTTGTGTTCGCTGCTGTCGTGCACATCGTTTGCCAATTAATATCGAGGTACTCCTAGCGGGCCTTGTTGCATTCTTTCTGCAACAAATTACTTGCCTTTTTCTAAGTTGACCACGATTCGTCAGTATTTCTGGTCTTGGCTTTTTTGTACAATCGCTTCTTTTTCCGCACAAGTTTAATTATCTCCGCCGATATCCAGGGGGACCGTCGATTTTTCTTCTTTTTCTCTTTTGAAATACACTCGTCAACGGCGGTAAAAAATAAATCGGTCCACGCACTCCAAACTTCATTCACATCACTGGAAAAAAACGCACAATGCCATGGAATGTGTTCAAACAATTCATTTAAGCGTGACCAGTCAGCCTTGTTGTAGTCATAAAATTTTCTTTCAGATGATTTCTGATGATAGGGGTGAACATTCACGTTAAAAGTAATAATATTGTGGTCCGAAATTGGTTCACCAACCTCGGCGTCACAAATCACATCACTATTATTAGTCAGGACAAGATCAAGAATGAATGTGAAGAGTGATCATCGCAGTAAATTTTCCAATTTAAGCAATTGGAAAGAAGAAGCCTGAAAAAAAAATCAGGGCTTCAACGGGATTCGAACCCATGACCTCCGCGATACCGGTGCGATGTTCTACCAACTGAGCTATGTAGCCACACATTGGGAGCAAGGTCAATTTATTAAGTTCATATTTTCCCGTGCAGTGAAATGATGTGAAGTATATATGAAATAATACTGCGGTTGTAGATGAATGTGAAGAGTGATCATCGCAGTAAATTTTCCAATTTAAGCAATTGGATTAAGCAATTGCTTAAATTGGAAAATTTACTGCGATGATCACTCAGTCACATTCATCTACAACCGCAGTACAAATATGAATTATTTCATATATACTTCACATCATTTCACTGCACGGGAAAATATGAACTTAATAAATTGACCTTGCTCCCAATGTGTGGCTTCATAGCTCAGTTGGTAGAGCATCACACCGGTATCGCGGAGGTCATGGGTTCGAATCCCGTTGAAGCCCTGATTTTTTTTCAGGCTTCTTCTTTCCAATTGCTTAAATTGGAAAATTTAATTTACTGCGATGATCACTCTTCACATTCATCTACAACCGCAGTACAAATATGAATTATTTCATATATACTTCACAAGATCAAGAATGTTGTTTCCTCTTGTAGGTTGCAGGACCATTTGAGTTAGGAAATTATCCGACAATATATCCGAAAATAATTCGTAGTCAACTGAACTATTCACCATTAATCTACTACTCCAGTCCACGTCCTTAAGATTAAAATCTCCAACCAGAATTATTTCTGCTTGCGGTGTCTGATGCTCCAGATTCTTCTGCAATATTTCTAAACATCTGGTGTCGCTTTCCGTGGGTCTATAACTGACACACCAAACACAAAAGACTCCTTCTTTGAATAATGTATATCGAGCATTAAAAGTTCGATGTCAGATCCTTCTAATACACTAGACAGAGACATCGCGAACTCTTTAATTGGGAGACCTGGAAACAAGAACTAGCAAACGTTGACCAAATCAAAGTTCCAAGGTGGCTACTACGAAATTTATCTTCAGTTGACAAAGTTGAACTCCATGGATTTGATGATGCTGGCGAAAGAGCTTATGGGACAGCGGTTTACATTTGTGCTGAGGATAAGGATTGCAACAGAATCTCCAACTAAGTTAAAGCCAAGTCAAGGGTAGCACCGGTGAAACGAATCAGTTTTCCAAGACTGGAGCTTCTTGCAGCATACAACACAGCCAAGCTACTGGACTATGTTATTCAAGCTCTCCAAACGGCGGCGGACGCAGTATATGGTTGGTCAGATATAGTGAGATTACACTCGCCTGGATCAGGAGACCAAGTTCTAAGTGGAAAGTATTGGTTGCAAACAGAGTTCAAGATATTCACAAGCATACATACATACATACATACATAAACTTTATTTCCTCTCGAATTTTAGAGTAGCTTGTAATAGCTACTCAACGAGTAGCACTAAGCCAGTGGAGATTTTGTCCAGGACTAAGTCAAAATCCTGCAGACCTGGTAACAAGGGGAATTCCTGCATCTTAACTCAGAGACTGCAAACTATGGTGGAAAGATCCACATTGGTTACAACAGCCACGCAGTCACTGGCCTGTTAGTGAAGTGCTGAAAGCAGTTCCAGAGGAGTGTCTTATTGAAGCAAGGAACGAATCTGTTGACGGGAACGACACTGTTTGTCTAGCAACAGTTCAAGAAAGTATTCCCACAGTGGCATCAAGATATGGAACCCGCAGGAAACGCTTAGCACGAGTAACTGCATGGATCCTGAAGTGGTCACGTTTACGTGGAGAGCCAAAGAAAGGTAAGCTGTCTGCAGAGGAGTTAAAAGAATCTGAATTCACGTGTTGAGAAACAGACAAAGAGTTGTTTTCCACCCAGAAATTTAGCAACTGTGTAACAAGGAACAAGTGAATCAGAAGAGTCGCATCGTTAAGTTCGATCCACAATTAAAAACCAAGAGGCTACTTGTGGTTGGTGGACGTCTACAGTTTGCACAGATTCCAGAAAAAGCTAAGCATCAAATCATAATACCACATGACGACCCAGTTATTGAGAAATTGATCATGCACCTTCATGTCAAAGCTTGCCATGCCGGTCCAGAGACGACTCTGGCCTTGTCCGTCAACGTTTCTGGCTCACACAAGGACGACGGAGGTTAACGAGTTTTGAGAAAATGTCTCACGTGTAAACGTTGGCAGACACAGCATGTTCAACAGAAAATGGCATCTTTACCAGCCGAAAGAGTACAGATAGCATAGAATACTCACCAACTTCAATTCAGGGTTCCAGCTTCAATTTTGTAGAAATTATTAGTATCAAGCTCGAAAATTTAATCAACCACAAAGCCAAAATTATAATTGAAATCGCTTGACATTTCTAAGCAAAGATCTATAGTTTTAAGAAGGATTAGACGAGGTTTTCCGCACCACCATTCACGAACATTGGACTGGACTTTACAGATCCACTGTATCTCAAAGTGAAAGGAAGTTCCGAGCCAACTACGTCATAGGCCTATTTGTGTATTTCATCTGCGAAGATACTCGTACATTTGGTCTCGAATTGTTGAACAGTATGACAACAGAAGATTTTCTGCAGGCCTTTCGTCGTATGGCTAATCGATCGACGTGGATGACGAGAGTGATTCATACGGACAACCAGAACACATTTCATAAAGCAGCAAAGGTGTTCAAGGTGTTAACTCAAGGATAGTCTGCTTGCAGCCGGTTTTTTCTCTAAGGGTCACTCAGACGCCCGACTTAGTCGAGTGTTTAGTCATCGCGAACGCAAAAGAGCGGTATGGCAGTATGGCCGAGTAGGGAAGAAGGCGAGACGGAAAAAAAACCGTCTGCGGACTCTCGAACCCTCCGTCAGCCCAATAAACGGAGTACCTGATTGGTCAATATGTACCCGATGACAGATAGTGTTCAGAAGGGTAAATAAAGCATCATAAGTTTCGCGTGAGGCATAACAAAGACGACCGATGTAAGTCATGCAATGGCAAATCATCCCGATCATCAAGACGCGATCGTCTCAGAGAAGCCTAACTGTTGAAAACCAGTTCTTTTATAGGCTGAACAGAAACAAGCTGGTGTCAATGTCCTAAAATACAGATGCTTGACTCTCTGGTTCTGCAGTAGGAGTCTTAGTTTTCTCCGGACGTTGAAGATTTCGATTTACATTTCCAGCGTTGTTGAGTCTCGCAGTCATTGGAAGTTGCTTTAACATCGGCTACGACGAATTAAGTTAGCCTTTAAGTAACGGGGTAGCTCAACGGCGTTCCAAATTTTTAACGCACACTTCGCACAGACTCTGGAGGAATAATTTGGAATCAGAAGACCCAGATCTTCAGATAAAAATTTGTCCCATGTGTTGAATTCTGCCGTCCTTTTGTCTTTTAAACGGATCACCTACAAAGTCAACAGCAATCCCCAGAACACGAGGCGTCTTCAGTTTACACAGAAGCCAGCTTCTTACGCTCTGCTTACGAAATCCGCCCGATCAAAGTATTTGGTATTTCCTTAACATAACGCAAGAGTTTTGAGCAACGGTTCGTGATACTCCCGCAAGAAAAATTGATTTCAATTAGTTAATTAGATTATTTTGACAGGTGTGCACGTGAATGTCCTTTAAAACATGAGAAGAGTCTGCAGTCTGTTTTTCTTCTCGTGCGTGCCGCGCCCATGTCTTGTCCCATTCTCCTTTAGGCTAAATAGTCTCTCCTCATAATCCCTGCTGAAATTTCGAGAGAAAAACAGACCGCCAGCAGTCTAACTCAAGGAATGCAGTTGATGAAGATAGCCGGATTCAAATGTCGTTGAAGATAAATTAGCCAATCAAGGTGTAAGCTAGACATTTATCACGGAAAGAGCCAGTAATCGTGGAGGTCACTGGGAGAGGGCCGACAACTCAAAGAACCACACAGAAAGGTGTTGGGAAAAGCTTTCCTCAACTACACAGAAATGATGATTGTCCTGACAGACATAGAAGGAATTATCAACTCCGGTCCTCTGACTTATGTCGGCGATGACATTCGAGATGGACGAATTATTACCCCAGCCTTGTTAGCCGTCGGAAGAGATTTGGGAAATCCACCTGATTCACCACCAAGGAAAGCAGATGTTTCTCTCTCTGAGCGCTTTAGGTACCAGCAGCGACTTCAAAGTCATTTTTGGTCTCGTTGGTTACGTGAATATTTGCCAAGTTTAACTGTTCGCCAAAAGTGGACCAAGGAAGAAACACCATTGAAACAAGGCGATGTCGTACTCATATCAGAGGACAACATACCCAGAGGGAAATGAAAACTTTGGAAAGTTGTGGACACCTCTTCTGGAAAAGATGGAAGAATTCGCACAGTAAGGGTCCAAACCAAGAAAGGAATGATAAACAGACCGGTGCAGAAACTACACTTACTTGAAAAGTACAACGATAAAATTCTAGACGGAAGATGTGCCCCATCGCACACTGCTCACGTTCAAGAACTGGAAGAACCCAGGAAATACCGAAGAGGAGAAACGCCCTCACAATTGCCAGAGGTAAATGACTTTGTGGGGGAAGATGAAGAAGCCGACATATACTTGACACGTTACGGGCGGGAAGTCAGAGGTCCCAAGAGATTGTAAAACATTTAAATCCAGTTTGAGTGGGTGTGGATGTGAGCTTTATTGTTAGTTTTGCGTGTGTGTGCTTCTGTGGCTGGAAGATTCTTTATGTAATAAGACCGAATAAAAGTGATAAGTCGAATCTGCCATGTGTGCGTTTTTTTCACTGGGCCCGTACAAAATTAACCAATCAGAACGCGCGTACTAAGTTAGAGATATATTAAGGCTGATAGTGTTTCTCCGCGGATGAACATTATTGCGTCACGCAATCAATTTAAAGCAATAAAAAGTGGTGAACTATAATCTGTGATAGATAGTAACGTAGCAGCGTGCGCTTGTTGACAAAATGATAGCCGTTTTTTGGCGTTTTCGTTGTGTCCGTAAAGAGGATTTAGATAGAGTTCTGAGCGACTAGTAGATTTCCACTTAAACAATTAGATTATTCGCTCTCGATTTCTGTGCGTGATACTTTACTCGGGTTGCATACACTGGCTGCGCTCTCAAAATTGAGCTGCTGCCAAAACCAACCTGACCTAGCGAAAAATAACAATAACAGTCTTTTTCTTCGCACCTAACAAAAAATATACACAGTACTAGATTACTTTGGCTTCTTCTAATGCTTAGCTCAAGCATTCTGAGTTTGATTTGATCAGGAACAGCATATTTTGTTGTAAATTACACAAACACTTTCCTACCTGGCGACCGCGATCGAAGAGCGAGTTGACGAACGTGGGCGACCCGTTTCTGACGCCAAACCAAAAGCTTGGAGACGCAAAACGTTCATATTTTCCCTTTTGTTAACCTGCATGATATGTTTTTGCGACTATAAATCCCTTTTCTTGAATAATGAATGCCATCGCTAATGAGAAACGTTGTCCTTCTTCAATGGCTCGGTTTCAAGGCGGACAACCTGATCACATGCGAGCTCAAAGTTCAAGTTGTTTCCCTAGGGAGTTAGTGAGTTTTGACCCACGGCAGGTGACGCGTTCTCATCCAATAGGAAAACGTATATGAGTTGGGAGGTATTACAATTTTAAGTGATTCCCTGTTTGGTCTACATGTTTACAATAGGGGCCGCAAAGCTGGACCATACACGGAATACTTTCATCTAATAGTCTTATCTAAACATTGCACTGGAGAAAATAGTTTGCGTTAAAGTAGAAATCATATCTAGCAGTCAATTCTTTATATTTTTTAATTATAATAGTATCTTAATATAGAATTGTAACAATGTTTTTGGAGGGCCACGAGTTTATTCGGTTTTAACTACTAAGTGTCACCCTCGTTAAATAGAGTTTGATTGATTGATTGATTGATTGATTGATTGATTGATTGATTGATTGATTGATTGATTGATTGATTGATTCACAGGCAGACCACTTTGTGTGTTCGTGGTTTAATATAGAGAATCTATGAGGGTTATGAATAAAGCTCTGAAAATTGCACATCTAAATCACATTTCGGTCTGAACATCCCAATAAAGTTAAATGAAACCTTAATCGCCTCATGTATGGTGTTTTTTCGCATTCTTGGGCCGTCTAAAGCATCTTATAGCGAAATTACTTTTGGCCGGTGACGGTTTAGACAAGAGAGGGATAGAAGGCTTGCAACTTGGCGGCCGTCAGCCGCGACCTACACCACTTCAAACTGGAATTAACGCAAAGATACTGAAAATCTCACCTGAATGGTGACGGATCTTGATAGAAGAGTTTTTTTTCTCTATCTCTTCGCCGAATTTGAGCTTCATCCCTCCAACAGTTTCCGAGAAAATCGATGCTGAAGTCACAAATACAGCTTTCTCAATATGATCGGAGCCAAACTCAGTGACCAAAGGAATTTAAGGGATGCAGGCCGTTTTAAAGCTACCAATCAGTGCTTGGCTTTCCACGGTTTTCCCGCGGGAAGCCAAAAAAACCAGAGCTTTATTCATAACCCCCATAGATTCTCTATATTAGACCACTCTATGAGTTCGTGGTCTAATATAGAGAATCTATGGGGGTTATGAATAAAGCTCTGGTTTTTTTGGCTTCCCGCGGGAAAACCGTGGAAAGCCAAGCACTGATTGGTAGCTTTAAAACGGCCTGCATCCCTTAAATTCCTTTGGTCACTGAGTTTGGCTCCGATCATATTGAGAAAGCTGTATTTGTGACTTCAGCATCGATTTTCTCGGAAACTGTTGGAGGGATGAAGCTCAAATTCGGCGAAGAGATAGAGAAAAAAAACTCTTCTATCAAGATCCGTCACCATTCAGGTGAGATTTTCAGTATCTTTGCGTTAATTCCAGTTTGAAGTGGTGTAGGTCGCGGCTGACGGCCGCCAAGTTGCAAGCCTTCTATCCCTCTCTTGTCTAAACCGTCACCGGCCAAAAGTAATTTCGCTATAAGATGCTTTAGACGGCCCAAGAATGCGAAAAAACACCATACATGAGGCGATTAAGGTTTCATTTAACTTTATTGGGATGTTCAGACCGAAATGTGATTTAGATGTGCAATTTTCAGAGCTTTATTCATAACCCTCATAGATTCTCTATATTAAACCACGAACACACAAAGTGGTCTGCCTGTGAATCAATCAATCAATCAATCAATCAATCAATCAATCAATCAATCAATCAATCAATCAATCAATCAATCAAACTCTATTTAACGAGGGTGACACTTAGTAGTTAAAACCGAATAAACTCGTGGCCCTCCAAAAACATTGTTACAATTCTATATTAAGATACTATTATAATTAAAAAATATAAAGAATTGACTGCTAGATATGATTTCTACTTTAACGCAAACTATTTTCTCCAGTGCAATGTTTAGATAAGACTATTAGATGAAAGTATTCCGTGTATGGTCCAGCTTTGCGGCCCCTATTGTAAACATGTAGACCAAACAGGGAATCACTTAAAATTGTAATACCTCCCAACTCATATACGTTTTCCTATTGGATGAGAACGCGTCACCTGCCGTGGGTCAAAACTCACTAACTCCCTAGGGAAACAACTTGAACTTTGAGCTCGCATGTGATCAGGTTGTCCGCCTTGAAACCGAGCCATTGAAGAAGGACAACGTTTCTCATTAGCGATGGCATTCATTATTCAAGAAAAGGGATTTATAGTCGCAAAAACATATCATGCAGGTTAACAAAAGGGAAAATATGAACGTTTTGCGTCTCCAAGCTTTTGGTTTGGCGTCAGAAACGGGTCGCCCACGTTCGTCAACTCGCTCTTCGATCGCGGTCGCCAGGTAGGAAAGTGTTTGTGTAATTTACAACAAAATATGCTGTTCCTGATCAAATCAAACTCAGAATGCTTGAGCTAAGCATTAGAAGAAGCCAAAGTAATCTAGTACTGTGTATATTTTTTGTTAGGTGCGAAGAAAAAGACTGTTATTGTTATTTTTCGCTAGGTCAGGTTGGTTTTGGCAGCAGCTCAATTTTGAGAGCGCAGCCAGTGTATGCAACCCGAGTAAAGTATCACGCACAGAAATCGAGAGCGAATAATCTAATTGTTTAAGTGGAAATCTACTAGTCGCTCAGAACTCTATCTAAATCCTCTTTACGGACACAACGAAAACGCCAAAAAACGGCTATCATTTTGTCAACAAGCGCACGCTGCTACGTTACTATCTATCACAGATTATAGTTCACCACTTTTTATTGCTTTAAATTGATTGCGTGACGCAATAATGTTCATCCGCGGAGAAACACTATCAGCCTTAATATATCTCTAACTTAGTACGCGCGTTCTGATTGGTTAATTTTGTACGGGCCCAGTGAAAAAAACGCACACATGGCAGATTCGACTTATCACTTTTATTCGGTCTTATTACATAAAGAATCTTCCAGCCACAGAAGCACACACACGCAAAACTAACAATAAAGCTCACATCCACACCCACTCAAACTGGATTTAAATGTTTTACAATCTCTTGGGACCTCTGACTTCCCGCCCGTAACGTGTCAAGTATATGTCGGCTTCTTCATCTTCCCCCACAAAGTCATTTACCTCTGGCAATTGTGAGGGCGTTTCTCCTCTTCGGTATTTCCTGGGTTCTTCCAGTTCTTGAACGTGAGCAGTGTGCGATGGGGCACATCTTCCGTCTAGAATTTTATCGTTGTACTTTTCAAGTAAGTGTAGTTTCTGCACCGGTCTGTTTATCATTCCTTTCTTGGTTTGGACCCTTACTGTGCGAATTCTTCCATCTTTTCCAGAAGAGGTGTCCACAACTTTCCAAAGTTTTCATTTCCCTCTGGGTATGTTGTCCTCTGATATGAGTACGACATCGCCTTGTTTCAATGGTGTTTCTTCCTTGGTCCACTTTTGGCGAACAGTTAAACTTGGCAAATATTCACGTAACCAACGAGACCAAAAATGACTTTGAAGTCGCTGCTGGTACCTAAAGCGCTCAGAGAGAGAAACATCTGCTTTCCTTGGTGGTGAATCAGGTGGATTTCCCAAATCTCTTCCGACGGCTAACAAGGCTGGGGTAATAATTCGTCCATCTCGAATGTCATCGCCGACATAAGTCAGAGGACCGGAGTTGATAATTCCTTCTATGTCTGTCAGGACAATCATCATTTCTGTGTAGTTGAGGAAAGCTTTTCCCAACACCTTTCTGTGTGGTTCTTTGAGTTGTCGGCCCTCTCCCAGTGACCTCCACGATTACTGGCTCTTTCCGTGATAAATGTCTAGCTTACACCTTGATTGGCTAATTTATCTTCAACGACATTTGAATCCGGCTATCTTCATCAACTGCATTCCTTGAGTTAGACTGCTGGCGGTCTGTTTTTCTCTCGAAATTTCAGCAGGGATTATGAGGAGAGACTATTTAGCCTAAAGGAGAATGGGACAAGACATGGGCGCGGCACGCACGAGAAGAAAAACAGACTGCAGACTCTTCTCATGTTTTAAAGGACATTCACGTGCACACCTGTCAAAATAATCTAATTAACTAATTGAAATCAATTTTTCTTGCGGGAGTATCACGAACCGTTGCTCAAAACTCTTGCGTTATGTTAAGGAAATACCAAATACTTTGATCGGGCGGATTTCGTAAGCAGAGCGTAAGAAGCTGGCTTCTGTGTAAACTGAAGACGCCTCGTGTTCTGGGGATTGCTGTTGACTTTGTAGGTGATCCGTTTAAAAGACAAAAGGACGGCAGAATTCAACACATGGGACAAATTTTTATCTGAAGATCTGGGTCTTCTGATTCCAAATTATTCCTCCAGAGTCTGTGCGAAGTGTGCGTTAAAAATTTGGAACGCCGTTGAGCTACCCCGTTACTTAAAGGCTAACTTAATTCGTCGTAGCCGATGTTAAAGCAACTTCCAATGACTGCGAGACTCAACAACGCTGGAAATGTAAATCGAAATCTTCAACGTCCGGAGAAAACTAAGACTCCTACTGCAGAACCAGAGAGTCAAGCATCTGTATTTAGGACATTGACACCAGCTTGTTTCTGTTCAGCCTATAAAAGAACTGGTTTTCAACAGTTAGGCTTCTCTGAGACGATCGCGTCTTGATGATCGGGATGATTTGCCATTGCATGACTTACATCGGTCGTCTTTGTTATGCCTCACGCGAAACTTATGATGCTTTATTTACCCTTCTGAACACTATCTGTCATCGGGTACATATTGACCAATCAGGTACTCCGTTTATTGGGCTGACGGAGGGTTCGAGAGTCCGCAGACGGTTTTTTTTCCGTCTCGCCTTCTTCCCTACTCGGCCATACTGCCATACCGCTCTTTTGCGTTCGCGATGACTAAACACTCGACTAAGTTCGGGCGTCTGAGTGACCCTTAGAGAAAAAACCGGCTGCAAGCAGACTATCCTTGAGTTAACACCTTGAACACCTTTGCTGCTTTATGAAATGTGTTCTGGTTGTCCGTATGAATCACTCTCGTCATCCACGTCGATCGATTAGCCATACGACGAAAGGCCTGCAGAAAATCTTCTGTTGTCATACTGTTCAACAATTCGAGACCAAATGTACGAGTATCTTCGCAGATGAAATACACAAATAGGCCTATGACGTAGTTGGCTCGGAACTTCCTTTCACTTTGAGATACAGTGGATCTGTAAAGTCCAGTCCAATGTTCGTGAATGGTGGTGCGGAAAACCTCGTCTAATCCTTCTTAAAACTATAGATCTTTGCTTAGAAATGTCAAGCGATTTCAATTATAATTTTGGCTTTGTGGTTGATTAAATTTTCGAGCTTGATACTAATAATTTCTACAAAATTGAAGCTGGAACCCTGAATTGAAGTTGGTGAGTATTCTATGCTATCTGTACTCTTTCGGCTGGTAAAGATGCCATTTTCTGTTGAACATGCTGTGTCTGCCAACGTTTACACGTGAGACATTTTCTCAAAACTCGTTTAACCTCCGTCGTCCTTGTGTGAGCCAGAAACGTTGACGGACAAGGCCAGAGTCGTCTCTGGACCGGCATGGCAAGCTTTGACATGAAGGTGCATGATCAATTTCTCAATAACTGGGTCGTCATGTGGTATTATGATTTGATGCTTAGCTTTTTCTGGAATCTGTGCAAACTGTAGACGTCCACCAACCACAAGTAGCCTCTTGGTTTTTAATTGTGGATCGAACTTAACGATGCGACTCTTCTGATTCACTTGTTCCTTGTTACACAGTTGCTAAATTTCTGGGTGGAAAACAACTCTTTGTCTGTTTCTCAACCACGTGAATTCAGATTCTTTTAACTCCTCTGCAGACAGCTTACCTTTCTTTGGCTCTCCACGTAAACGTGACCACTTCAGGATCCATGCAGTTACTCGTGCTAAGCGTTTCCTGCGGGTTCCATATCTTGATGCCACTGTGGGAATACTTTCTTGAACTGTTGCTAGACAAACAGTGTCGTTCCCGTCAACAGATTCGTTCCTTGCTTCAATAAGACACTCCTCTGGAACTGCTTTCAGCACTTCACTAACAGGCCAGTGACTGCGTGGCTGTTGTAACAATGTGGATCTTTCCACCATAGTTTGCAGTCTCTGAGTTAAGATGCAGGAATTCCCCTTGTTACCAGGTCTGCAGGATTTTGACTTAGTCCTGGACAAAATCTCCACTGGCTTAGTGCTACTCGTTGAGTAGCTATTACAAGCTACTCTAAAATTCGAGAGGAAATAAAGTTTATGTATGTATGTATGTATGTATGCTTGTGAATATCTTGAACTCTGTTTGCAACCAATACTTTCCACTTAGAACTTGGTCTCCTGATCCAGGCGAGTGTAATCTCACTATATCTGACCAACCATATACTGCGTCCGCCGCCGTTTGGAGAGCTTGAATAACATAGTCCAGTAGCTTGGCTGTGTTGTATGCTGCAAGAAGCTCCAGTCTTGGAAAACTGATTCGTTTCACCGGTGCTACCCTTGACTTGGCTTTAACTTAGTTGGAGATTCTGTTGCAATCCTTATCCTCAGCACAAATGTAAACCGCTGTCCCATAAGCTCTTTCGCCAGCATCATCAAATCCATGGAGTTCAACTTTGTCAACTGAAGATAAATTTCGTAGTAGCCACCTTGGAACTTTGATTTGGTCAACGTTTGCTAGTTCTTGTTTCCAGGTCTCCCAATTAAAGAGTTCGCGATGTCTCTGTCTAGTGTATTAGAAGGATCTGACATCGAACTTTTAATGCTCGATATACATTATTCAAAGAAGGAGTCTTTTGTGTTTGGTGTGTCAGTTATAGACCCACGGAAAGCGACACCAGATGTTTAGAAATATTGCAGAAGAATCTGGAGCATCAGACACCGCAAGCAGAAATAATTCTGGTTGGAGATTTTAATCTTAAGGACGTGGACTGGAGTAGTAGATTAATGGTGAATAGTTCAGTTGACTACGAATTATTTTCGGATATATTGTCGGATAATTTCCTAACTCAAATGGTCCTGCAACCTACAAGAGGAAACAACATTCTTGATCTTGTGAAGTATATATGAAATAATTCATATTTGTACTGCGGTTGTAGATGAATGTGAAGAGTGATCATCGCAGTAAATTAAATTTTCCAATTTAAGCAATTGGAAAGAAGAAGCCTGAAAAAAAATCAGGGCTTCAACGGGATTCGAACCCATGACCTCCGCGATACCGGTGTGATGCTCTACCAACTGAGCTATGAAGCCACACATTGGGAGCAAGGTCAATTTATTAAGTTCATATTTTCCCGTGCAGTGAAATGATGTGAAGTATATATGAAATAATTCATATTTGTACTGCGGTTGTAGATGAATGTGACTGAGTGATCATCGCAGTAAATTTTCCAATTTAAGCAATTGCTTAATCCAATTGCTTAAATTGGAAAATTTACTGCGATGATCACTCTTCACATTCATCTACAACCGCAGTATTATTTCATATATACTTCACATCATTTCACTGCACGGGAAAATATGAACTTAATAAATTGACCTTGCTCCCAATGTGTGGCTACATAGCTCAGTTGGTAGAACATCGCACCGGTATCGCGGAGGTCATGGGTTCGAATCCCGTTGAAGCCCTGATTTTTTTTTCAGGCTTCTTCTTTCCAATTGCTTAAATTGGAAAATTTACTGCGATGATCACTCTTCACATTCATTCTTGATCTTGTCCTGACTAATAATAGTGATGTGATTTGTGACGCCGAGGTTGGTGAACCAATTTCGGACCACAATATTATTACTTTTAACGTGAATGTTCACCCCTATCATCAGAAATCATCTGAAAGAAAATTTTATGACTACAACAAGGCTGACTGGTCACGCTTAAATGAATTGTTTGAACACATTCCATGGCATTGTGCGTTTTTTTCCAGTGATGTGAATGAAGTTTGGAGTGCGTGGACCGATTTATTTTTTACCGCCGTTGACGAGTGTATTTCAAAAGAGAAAAAGAAGAAAAATCGACGGTCCCCCTGGATATCGGCGGAGATAATTAAACTTGTGCGGAAAAAGAAGCGATTGTACAAAAAAGCCAAGACCAGAAATACTGACGAATCGTGGTCAACTTAGAAAAAGGCAAGTAATTTGTTGCAGAAAGAATGCAACAAGGCCCGCTAGGAGTACCTCGATATTAATTGGCAAACGATGTGCACGACAGCAGCGAACACAAGATGTTTTGGAATTACGTGCAGTCCAAGCGTAAAGGATCAAATGATCTAATTGTAATAAAGCTAGATAATGGCAATGTGCTAACTAACGAAGGTGACATTGCTGAGTGCATTAATGAATATTTTGCTTCCGTTTTTACAGCCGAAAACCTTGTAATCAGTTTCCATCATTTGATCAAGTTATCAAAGACAAGGATCTTAGTCTTCTACACTGTTCACCTAAGGATGTTAGCAACTGAGATTCTAAGCGAGTTGAAACTTCGTAAATCTCCTGGACCGGACAGTATACATCCCATGATCTTAAAGAAATGTGCTGGAACCTTGGCTCCATCAGTTAGTGATGTTTTTAATGTGTCTCTTGCATCAGGCATGTTACCGCACAACTGGAAATTGCCTGACATTACTCCTTTGCATAAGAAAGGCGCTAAAAACGATCGAAAGAACTATCGCCCTGTCTCACTAACATCGGTGGTGTGCAAAGTGTGTGACATGATAATAAGACAGCAGCTCGTTCCGTTTTGGATTACTAACGCGGTCTTTATTCCGGAGCAATTTGGTTTCCTGAAAGGGAAATCTTGTCTTTCTCAGTTATTATCCTCGTTTCACGATTGGGCCAGCGAGAGAAACAAGGGCTTGACAACTGATGTTATATTTTTAGACCTCTCAAAAGCGTTCGACTCGGTGCCACATGAGCGCCTTTTGACAAAGATACACGCATATGGTATCCAAGGTCCACTCCTGTCTTGGTTTAGAAGCTTTCTCACCAATCGATCATAGCGCGTTGTTCTGCCGGGACATTACTCATCTTCCGTTTTGTCTGGTGTTCCCCAAGGAACCGTGCTGGGACCCATTTTATTTCTAATTTACATTAATGATATTTCGAGAAAAATGACGTCACACACAAAACTCATTGCAGATGATATGAAGGTGTATAAGATACTCGGGGATAGTAAGGAAGATGTTGAAGAGCTACAAAAAGATCTTATTCGCCTGGAATCTTGGAGTAATGACTGGCAGCTGAAATTTAACACAGATAAATGCGAATCGATGCGCATTTCTAAAAAGAATGATTACTCAAGTCCTCAATACCATCTATGTGGTAACCAGTTGAAAGCTGTATCTGAAGTTAAGGATCTCGGAATCTATATTACTTCGAACCTGTCATGGAGTATGCAAGCTAACAAATGCGCCAATATGGCAAATAGTGTGCTTGGATTCATTAAGCGAACGGTGGGCCCAAAAATCCTCAGTTGTTTTCAAAACTTTGTAAGAGTCTAGTACGTCCGATACTCAAGTACTACTCTCCAGTTTGGTGTCCGCACCTTAAAAAAGACTTAAACACCTTGGAGAAAGTACAGCGTAGGGCATCTAAATGTGCCCTTGGAAATATTGGGCGAGACATGCCCTATGAAGGGCGCTTAAAGCTCCTTAATGGCCAACACTCGAACAAAGAAGATTATTTTTTGTCGCTTATCGAATGTTATAAGACAATAAATAGACTTAACGGACTCGATCCGTCAGCATTTTTTACGTTTACACATGATTTTCGGCCGTTAAGAGCTAACCATCGTTTTAAACTTAAGCTTGCATCAGCAACTTTAAATAGTTTTAAAAATCCTTTAATAGACCCATAATTGACAAGTGGAACAATTTGCCAAAGGAAATTGCGGAGGCAGAAAATTTGAATATTTTTAAGAATAGACTGAGACGTCACATTATAGATTTTTCTAGTGCGGAACACTTCTTTTACTGTGTGATGTATTTTATAGTTACTATTTTAGACAGTTGTAAATAACTTATGTATGTATTTTATTATCACGGGATAAACTAGAAAGGGATAACCTCTTTAATCTCCTTTTCACTTTTTGTATATTACATCTGTGAATAAACAGTCATTATTAGTGGCTGATCCTAGTCTAGACCTCGATTCCACAAACCTCGATTCCACAATTCTTGAAACAGCAACTTTGAAATAATCAAAAATGGAGTCAGTAAACCCATAGGCTCGAATACTCACGAGTACAGACCAATCAAGCTTCTCTTTTTCTCAGGATCCTTCTCTGTCAATATGCTAGAAGCGTTTGAAAACGTCAGAATGTCATCCTTTATGTTGTATGAAGTACCCAGTGCTTTGTATCACCCATAAATGTAATAAAAACCATAAATGTAATACCAACCATAAATGTAATAAAAATTGACCATAAATGTAATACTAACCATAAATGTAATAACTTTTAACCACAAATGTAATAAATCCACAAACCATAAATGTAATAAAATTTGCCCATAAATGTAATAAACTGAACAACCATAAATGTAATAAGAGTTAACCATAAATGTAATAAACTGGCTACGACTTCATGTCAAGGGGCCACAAACTTGCCACTCTCATTCTTCGTGAAATTGACTTGAAATTTTCTATTAGACTCTTTGAGGCGTGGCTCAAGCTCTTTGCAACCCCTTAAAGAAACAGAAATACTATTCCTTCGTGTGAAATCCTATTTTCATCAACAGTGATGTTTTTAATTTCTAAGTGAGTATATCTCAACACTTTTTCATTCAGATCTCTCTTCAATATCTTCACGTTCTTCAGTTCTTCAAGCCTGTAAGCCATGAAAAGTACTCATGTGGTATGAGCCCTTTAAATAAGCGCCACGGCGCTTATTCGAGTTATCACATACGGGGCAAAATTACTAAATGCTGATTGGCTGAGACTGGGCATTTTTTCTTAATCACGAGGGCACTTTTGGTAATCAAGAGGGCATAATTACTTGATGCTGATTGGCTAAGCGCGCCTGTATTAAGTTGGTTTGCCGCTTCAAACGGATTTTGAAAAGTTTCAGAAACGCATCACTTCTGAGTTTGTTCTAAACCCGGTTATTACATCATAACGTGAAAGAAGATCGACATGCAGCAAAGTGCAGTCTTTTGGTGGAAAAGCAAAAGGATTTTTCCATCCAAAAATGTATTGATTCGCAGCCTGTAACGAAGTTTGATTCAGGACGGCGGGTGTCGCACGAAGCATAGAGTTACAGAACTTCATGGCTGCCAAACTGAAAAGTAATTTCCTCGTTTTGCTCCGGGTCGCCTTTAATATTAGTATCACGGGTCACGTTATCGGAGTAAAAAAACAGCATAAATTTTGTCGCCACATTAAGTTCTTGCGATGGAAAGGAGTTTCAAGTGGTTGTTTGAGCTCCTTTTGACACTTGTTTACGTCCTTCATCGCTCGATGGAGTAGTTTC
>JAHPZR010047780.1:0-13083 GCA_019787425.1 Platygyra sinensis
TTTTTTCTAAAAATTTTACCATTGAAAGATGATGAGTTAGTGATGTCAGAAATGTAAAAAAAAGGGGGGGGATCACCGACCTCGTTTCAGAGAGAACATGCCCAGAAGAACACCTAAATCTGAGTAAATCGGGCTTCAAAAGCGAAAAATACCAAAGTGGCTGAAAGTCCCAAAATATTGCAGTTAGAGCTTTGAAGGGAAGTGTTCTCTGCCAAATATGGTTTAAATGGACCTTTTAAGAGAATTTAGTCAACTGGTGAGGGTATTCAAAGAACAAGTTCGCATTTAGCGACCATAGTTTCACGCGCCTTACAGCCGCAAGATGACAGAATTCCATGTCCCGTGGACAGAAATCTTCAATTTTTTTTAACTTCCCACATTGATTTTTTGATCATTTTTGGACAATGTGGAGATAATTGTAAATTAAATCTGTTTCTGAAAAGAAAAGTAGGGGTCACCGAACGTTCAAGATCGTTAAAGCCAATCAAAGCTTTAGCAATAGGCACCTGCCCTATCTTTGTTCATTTTACTACTTAGCGCGCGCGCGCGATGCATGACGTGGCATGTGAATTTCGTGCGCAGTAAGGATGCGCAGTAACAATTGGCGCGAACGTCCTTAAGCGAACACGCTTTCAAAATCTGAAGGAAAAAAAGGAATGATTTTTTGATCATAGTGGTACTTTAAGGATGGAGAAGATTATCACAGATTACAAACGACAAACTTAAAGTGGTACTATGATCAAAAAATCATTTTCTTTTTTTCTTCTTCAGATTTTTAAAGTGTGTTCGCTTAACATGCACCTAACTGGCCAAATTTTGAGCTTTGAGTTTTATCCGAAAGCTGTTTATTTTGAGTGTAAGTTTCGGATTTCACGGTCCGCCATTACTCGCGTTCAAAACTGACCGACAGGACATCAGAGGGTTGGATCTAGAAAAAAATGACGTCATTTACTCACTAGCTTAAGATTTCAGTGTGTAAACGCAATTTATTATAACTGCAAAACACGGGTTTAAGAGTCTGAAAGCCCGAAACTCCCGAGCTGCGTATTAATTCAGCCGCGTGCACACGCATTGCATTCTTAAACTAGTGAGTCTTTGACGTCATTTGCTCCTCGACCCAGCTCTCTTAAGATTTTTAAGTTAGTAATGGTGGACCAATAAATAGGAAAATTCCAGTTAAAATAGACAGGTGCCTTTTTAAAATCAGAACTTAAAACTTGGGTCAGTTAGTGTTTAGTTAACATAGTTTTGAAATCCCAAAAAAAATTGTTTTTTTGGTACCACTTTAAAAGATTTAGCCTAAACTTTCAAGATGAGCTGAGGTCACATCAAACAAAATTTAGACATCTTATCTCCAGCCATTTTAAAGCGACGAAATGTTTAATAAACATTTAAAAAGAAACTTATGCCGACGGTTTTCTTTCTGAGACTTGAAAAGGAGTAAAAAAAATTAAAAGTACGAAGACAGCCGATGGCTTCATGAAAACGTTTCCAAAATGACTGCTTACAACTTTCCATAGGGAAGTTAAAAATCGTCGGTACCGCGTCTTTCTTGAGTACAAGTTGACGACGCTAAAGAGAGTGTCCCAAGAAAACACCTTACCGCAATATTTTGGTCAAAGCTGTCTTCCGTAAAGTGTTCTGGACAAACACGCGAATACTTCGAGGGCGTAAAGCAATGCTTTTCATTTTTATAAGCCATTCTCTTTTTAAATTTTGGGTCCTGGGGGAGTCTCTATGTGCTAACGTTAGATTTTGAGCAGATTTCCTCCAAAGTTCACTGTGAACTTGAAACCAAAACAGTTTCAAATTTTCCGCATTTCTTGAGCTCACCAATAGTGCCGACATCAGAAGTTTTTCACGACCGCCAGTCTACGATTATGAAGGATAAAAAAACAGTGATTGCAATATCTCCCGAATCCTTCATCTAATTTGTTTGAAACTTCACAATGTGTTTAGTTTATAGTTACTGGACTAAAAAGAAAAATGTCTAAATTTTGGTTCATTTAAGCCCTCCAGCATCTCAACATATATTAACATTTATTATTCAACAAATTGTAACACTATCCAAATATGGTCATGATGCTCCAACCTCGTTCCCAGGGTCTTTTCCCTTGCTTAAGACAGGGAAAAGACCCTGGGAACGAGGTTGATGATGCTCTCGATATCTGTCATCCGTAGGTAACAGATATCCGGCGATATACGTAGCTTCGTACGTGGGAAGAAAAAGTGAAGTGAAAAAATGTCGACAGAAAGGTTTTAAAATGTTACGAGCTTGGAAATCAATTTTGTTATCAATTTGTTGAATAATAAAACCATTATCCAGCTCAATCTCGCGGAATATCGTCTGATTTTAGCCGACTCGGCCAACGGCCTCGTTGGCTAAGTATCAGACGATATTCCGCGCGATTTCGCAGGATAATTGTTAAATATCGTAGCATATATTGTATATTTCAATTGTATATTTCAGTTTTATCATAGTATATTTTTAATAATTATTATTATTTAGGTACCCTGTATTTAATTATTATAGATAAAAATCATGTAATGCGCGCTTGATCACTTCATGGAAACGCAATATAAGAATTAAATTATTATTATTTCCATTGGTCTTGAATCTGAGCATTTAAACATCACTATCTTATAAACTGAGGAACTTGTAAGTGGGATAGGTGTTTCAGTAGAGGGATGTCTACCATATGGCCTACTTTTACCTTCCATATTTTGGTGCATATATCTATATTAAATTTTTGCACGCCTACGTCATGGCATGTGGCCTCATGGTTGGAGCGCTCGTCTCCAGATCTAGCGGTCTGGATTCAAGCCCGGCCCAGCAGCATTGCTTTGTGTTCTTAGACAAGACAGTTTACGCTCTCAGTGCCTCTCTCCACCCAGATGTATAAATGGCTACCAGCGAACTTAATGTTAGTGGTAACCCTGTGATGGACTAGCATTCCCTTCAGGTTGGGACTAGAAATACTCCAAGTTGCTTCATGCTACAGAAACTGGGATAACTGCACCTATATTATGGAACACCCAGCTTTCGAATCTCTTTTCGGTGGCCAATTAACATTATCAACTCAGTTGATAAAACCAAATGATCCTATATTATGGAACAGTCTACCGGATTCTATTAAAAATACAACATCTCTTTCATCTTTAATTTTAAATCTGCCCTCAAAACATTCTTGTTTCGGAAGTTTTATTTTTGATTTACCTTATGACGAACTGAATCTAGACTTCATGTCATAAATTTTCAAAAGTCTATGTCATTTATTTTATTTATTACTGTTATGAGTGTTGGTTTAAACTTATTTTTATATATACATATTGCAATGTAGGCTAGTCCAAAAAAACTTTATTATATTACATTAGCTCCGGCCTGATGGCCCACTTGTCTTGTTCACCGACTTTGTGGTGTTAGGAAATCTGAAGGTTACTTACTCGCAAGACGCAGCGTCTTCTATGTTAAAGTCCTTAAAGGTAATGTTCATGTCCATATCAGGTGGAATAGGAACCACATATATACAGCTTGCGTTGTTTGGATAGTCGTTTGGATATCCAGGGCTTTTTAGTGTGTCATCGACCACTTTGCCACAGACTGTACAGACTGCAAAAGGAAAACCCATTTTAAATTTCGACTCGCTAATAAACAGACCATTTCACAGTTGTCTGCTCGGTGATCTGACCTTTGAATGGCAGCGAGGCTGGAGATGACCTTGCTTTGTTACAAAAATGCCCTAGTGGGCATAAGACCAACTTTATTTACACTAAAAAGCAGAAAGGTCTGTATCAAAACAAGGTGACCTCCAGCCTCGCTTCCATTCAAAGGCCAGGTCACTGAGCAGACAACTGTAAAATGCTCAATTAAACAATTATGAGCTCGAGATTTCCGAGTATCACACATAGAAATCGAGAGCGAATAATTTAATTGTTTTAGTATAAATCTACTAATTGTTCAAAGTTTTATCTAAATCCTCTTAACAGACACCTCGAAAACGCCAAGAAGCGGCCTCAAGCATACACAGCTCAAGCATAACAGCAACAACAACTCGAAAACAACCTTTACTAAAATAGTTATTTGTAACTTGGAGACAAGAAAATGAACAAAACCGTATGCAAAAGAAAAATAATTATATCATTCAAATCTCTTAAATTTATGCTAAGGCGCCCCACAGCCGAACTTACGGCCAACACAGGAGTCAAGACTCAAGAAAAGAGACAGGTTTCAAAACAAACCGAAATTGTTCTATACTGATCGGTTTTGACGCCTTCTTCGTTCTACATCCTGAAAGCTAAATGAAAAATATCAATTATAAAATACCGCTCAGTATTGTACCAATCGTACTTTTCAACAATCAGTTGTAATCAATTATTTACACCCGTAGAAAACAAGTCAGGTCAGTTTTTGGTTAAATACGCTTCTAATTTAATTCATCGAGATTACACTAATTTCTGAGAATACGATACTGCCTTTACTGAGTCATGTGGCTGGTTTTCTAGACATAGGTTATCAGTATGCCGAATTGATTATTTGTCGGTTTCTTTGTTGCGACTGATTAAAATACGACAAAATATGCGCACAGGGATAGTTAATGGTCTGTCACTGAATGCATTAAGAAAAGATCGAGAGATTAACATGCAACGCCAATACTACTATAACAAATCAGTTTAAGAATTTCATGCCTTCAATATTCTTTTACTTACACCAGGTTTATCCAGCATAAGCATATCAGTCTGTTTGATAACAGCTGAACCGACCTGCCCACCCGCATACAATGTAAAGTTCTTTAACTATGTTGGCCTTTCAAGACATAAATGTTAACCTACCTTTTAAGCTATTCTTTATCTAACTGCAGGTGAAATGCAATCTGTTTTTCTCAAGGTTTTGTCCTTTGCAAAGTTCTTCGGTTTTCCTTGTTTTATAACCAACACTGGGGTCACTTGGTGGTACCGTTTCTTAACACTGAGTTACCTAAGCAAAAAATTAAAGTATCGAAGACAAACGAAACAAAATGCGTGTTTTTCATTACAGAGAAAGACTGACGTAGGATCGATTTATTCAGAGAGAATGGCTTCAGGTAAACTGTTGATTGTCTTGTGATATAACTGTTCTCAACTGTACACATTTAAAAAACAAAAAAAGGAGAGAAAACAAATTGAATTCTGCTTTCCGTTAAATAGGCAAGCTCGTTGCATGGGGAGAAAACTGTGCTTGCTGATTGAAGAATCGTGAATATACCATCTGTACTGCCTCCTAACTTCCCAAATAAAAGAATTACATTTGAAACTGGTTTCTACTCTGGTTGAATATATTTTAGCTGTGAAATTCACTTAAATTTAAACTCACACTTACTTCTTTCCTTATTTGACAAATAAGTTAAACACTTGAATGCTGTGACGGTTGTACGTTAACTCTACTAAATGTTCAAATGTTAATTTTCTTTCTGAGTCAAAGGAGTTTTATAAATTAAGTAAGAGGCAAATTTGACACAAGATAAATTTACGATTCTTCAACGCAATTTACAGGTCTTTGCGAATGATTCCGGGACGCACAAACTGTTTTCTATTCTGCAACACACTTTAATTAAAAAATTAAAATTACCCTTTTTTTCGTTTGATGAAAGAAATAAATTAATTAAATGTCAAGGACATTCTAGGTGTTAGAGAATAACTTTATTAAAGTCAGAAATTAAACAGTAAAATTAAATAAAATAATATGTTTGCTCAGAAACTGTCAGTCAACTACGTTCCTGATGTGCAAGTGAATATTTAAAAGATCATATATTTGAACTGCCGAGAAAGACGTGAAGACATGAGCGATCAACGCAGCTGCGTTGATACACAATTGAAGCAGTTGTAAAATGAAAGCCCGAAACAAATTCAGGCTTTAACAGGATTCAAACCCATGGCCTCTGCGTTAGCGCGGCAGTTCTCTACCAACTGAGCTATGAAGACCCACATGTTGGGAGCAGATCAGTAAGTTTATCGAATTCATATTTACCCGTAACAGGAATCAGACGTAAAATATGTAAACGCCCACTCTCAAATAGGTAATGAGAAGATTCAAAATTGCGCCCACCAGAATCATAGCAACTTCTTGACATTGTCATAAAATGGAATTTGAGAAACTGTAATCCACTTCCCAAAATTCATTGAATGTTCTATTTGACATAGCTGTTGATTCTTTTTTGTCCAATTTATTTTTATAGTTATTGACATTTGGCAATATAATACTGACGAAAACTGCAACAGAGGCCTTTCGATTGAGGGCATTCTAGGCAGCTACTTTCCAGTTTAAGAGATTTGAATGATATAATTATTTTTCTTTTGCATACGGTTTTGTTCATTTTCTTGTCTCCAAGTTACAAATAACTATTTTAGTAAAGGTTGTTTTCGAGTTGTTGTTGCTGTTATGCTTGAGCTGTGTATGCTTGAGGCCGCTTCTTGGCGTTTTCGAGGTGTCTGTTAAGAGGATTTAGATAAAACTTTGAACAATTAGTAGATTTATACTAAAACAATTAAATTATTCGCTCTCGATTTCTATGTGTGATACTCGGAAATCTCGAGCTCATAATTGTTTAATTGAGCATTTTACAGTTGTCTGCTCAGTGACCTGGCCTTTGAATGGAAGCGAGGCTGGAGGTCACCTTGTTTTGATACAGACCTTTCTGCTTTTTAGTGTAAATAAAGTTGGTCTTATGCCCACTAGGGCATTTTTGTAACAAAGCAAGGTCATCTCCAGCCTCGCTGCCATTCAAAGGTCAGATCACCGAGCAGACAACTGTGAAATGGTCTGTTTATTAGCGAGTCGAAATTTAAAATGGGTTTTCCTTTTGCAGTCTGTACAGTCTGTGGCAAAGTGGTCGATGACACACTAAAAAGCCCTGGATATCCAAACGACTATCCAAACAACGCAAGCTGTATATATGTGGTTCCTATTCCACCTGATATGGACATGAACATTACCTTTAAGGACTTTAACATAGAAGACGCTGCGTCTTGCGAGTAAGTAACCTTCAGATTTCCTAACACCACAAAGTCGGTGAACAAGACAAGTGGGCCATCAGGCCGGAGCTAATGTAATATAATAAAGTTTTTTTGGACTAGCCTACATTGCAATATGTATATATAAAAATAAGTTTAAACCAACACTCATAACAGTAATAAATAAAATAAATGACATAGACTTTTGAAAATTTATGACATGAAGTCTAGATTCAGTTCGTCATAAGGTAAATCAAAAATAAAACTTCCGAAACAAGAATGTTTTGAGGGCAGATTTAAAATTAAAGATGAAAGAGATGTTGTATTTTTAATAGAATCCGGTAGACTGTTCCATAATATAGGATCATTTGGTTTTATCAACTGAGTTGATAATGTTAATTGGCCACCGAAAAGAGATTCGAAAGCTGGGTGTTCCATAATATAGGTGCAGTTATCCCAGTTTCTGTAGCATGAAGCAACTTGGAGTATTTCTAGTCCCAACCTGAAGGGAATGCTAGTCCATCACAGGGTTACCACTAACATTAAGTTCGCTGGTAGCCATTTATACATCTGGGTGGAGAGAGGCACTGAGAGCGTAAACTGTCTTGTCTAAGAACACAAAGCAATGCTGCTGGGCCGGGCTTGAATCCAGACCGCTAGATCTGGAGACGAGCGCTCCAACCATGAGGCCACATGCCATGACGTAGGCGTGCAAAAATTTAATATAGATATATGCACCAAAATATGGAAGGTAAAAGTAGGCCATATGGTAGACATCCCTCTACTGAAACACCTATCCCACTTACAAGTTCCTCAGTTTATAAGATAGTGATGTTTAAATGCTCAGATTCAAGACCAATGGAAATAATAATAATTTAATTCTTATATTGCGTTTCCATGAAGTGATCAAGCGCGCATTACATGATTTTTATCTATAATAATTAAATACAGGGTACCTAAATAATAATAATTATTAAAAATATACTATGATAAAACTGAAATATACAATTGAAATATACAATATATGCTACGATATTTAACAATTATCCTGCGAAATCGCGCGGAATATCGTCTGATACTTAGCCAACGAGGCCGTTGGCCGAGTCGGCTAAAATCAGACGATATTCCGCGAGATTGAGCTGGATAATGGTTTTATTATTCAACAAATTGATAACAAAATTGATTTCCAAGCTCGTAACATTTTAAAACCTTTCTGTCGACATTTTTTCACTTCACTTTTTCTTCCCACGTACGAAGCTACGTATATCGCCGGATATCTGTTACCTACGGATGACAGATATCGAGAGCATCATCAACCTCGTTCCCAGGGTCTTTTCCCTGTCTTAAGCAAGGGAAAAGACCCTGGGAACGAGGTTGGAGCATCATGACCATATTTGGATAGTGTTACAATTTGTTGAATAATAAATGTTAATATATGTTGAGATGCTGGAGGGCTTAAATGAACCAAAATTTAGACATTTTTCTTTTTAGTCCAGTAACTATAAACTAAACACATTGTGAAGTTTCAAACAAATTAGATGAAGGATTCGGGAGATATTGCAATCACTGTTTTTTTATCCTTCATAATCGTAGACTGGCGGTCGTGAAAAACTTCTGATGTCGGCACTATTGGTGAGCTCAAGAAATGCGGAAAATTTGAAACTGTTTTGGTTTCAAGTTCACAGTGAACTTTGGAGGAAATCTGCTCAAAATCTAACGTTAGCACATAGAGACTCCCCCAGGACCCAAAATTTAAAAAGAGAATGGCTTATAAAAATGAAAAGCATTGCTTTACGCCCTCGAAGTATTCGCGTGTTTGTCCAGAACACTTTACGGAAGACAGCTTTGACCAAAATATTGCGGTAAGGTGTTTTCTTGGGACACTCTCTTTAGCGTCGTCAACTTGTACTCAAGAAAGACGCGGTACCGACGATTTTTAACTTCCCTATGGAAAGTTGTAAGCAGTCATTTTGGAAACGTTTTCATGAAGCCATCGGCTGTCTTCGTACTTTTAATTTTTTTTACTCCTTTTCAAGTCTCAGAAAGAAAACCGTCGGCATAAGTTTCTTTTTAAATGTTTATTAAACATTTCGTCGCTTTAAAATGGCTGGAGATAAGATGTCTAAATTTTGTTTGATGTGACCTCAGCTCATCTTGAAAGTTTAGGCTAAATCTTTTAAAGTGGTACCAAAAAAACAATTTTTTTTGGGATTTCAAAACTATGTTAACTAAACACTAACTGACCCAAGTTTTAAGTTCTGATTTTAAAAAGGCACCTGTCTATTTTAACTGGAATTTTCCTATTTATTGGTCCACCATTACTAACTTAAAAATCTTAAGAGAGCTGGGTCGAGGAGCAAATGACGTCAAAGACTCACTAGTTTAAGAATGCAATGCGTGTGCACGCGGCTGAATTAATACGCAGCTCGGGAGTTTCGGGCTTTCAGACTCTTAAACCCGTGTTTTGCAGTTATAATAAATTGCGTTTACACACTGAAATCTTAAGCTAGTGAGTAAATGACGTCATTTTTTTCTAGATCCAACCCTCTGATGTCCTGTCGGTCAGTTTTGAACGCGAGTAATGGCGGACCGTGAAATCCGAAACTTACACTCAAAATAAACAGCTTTCGGATAAAACTCAAAGCTCAAAATTTGGCCAGTTAGGTGCATGTTAAGCGAACACACTTTAAAAATCTGAAGAAGAAAAAAGAAAATGATTTTTTGATCATAGTACCACTTTAAGTTTGTCGTTTGTAATCTGTGATAATCTTCTCCATCCTTAAAGTACCACTATGATCAAAAAATCATTCCTTTTTTTCCTTCAGATTTTGAAAGCGTGTTCGCTTAAGGACGTTCGCGCCAATTGTTACTGCGCATCCTTACTGCGCACGAAATTCACATGCCACGTCATGCATCGCGCGCGCGCGCTAAGTAGTAAAATGAACAAAGATAGGGCAGGTGCCTATTGCTAAAGCTTTGATTGGCTTTAACGATCTTGAACGTTCGGTGACCCCTACTTTTCTTTTCAGAAACAGATTTAATTTACAATTATCTCCACATTGTCCAAAAATGATCAAAAAATCAATGTGGGAAGTTAAAAAAAATTGAAGATTTCTGTCCACGGGACATGGAATTCTGTCATCTTGCGGCTGTAAGGCGCGTGAAACTATGGTCGCTAAATGCGAACTTGTTCTTTGAATACCCTCACCAGTTGACTAAATTCTCTTAAAAGGTCCATTTAAACCATATTTGGCAGAGAACACTTCCCTTCAAAGCTCTAACTGCAATATTTTGGGACTTTCAGCCACTTTGGTATTTTTCGCTTTTGAAGCCCGATTTACTCAGATTTAGGTGTTCTTCTGGGCATGTTCTCTCTGAAACGAGGTCGGTGATCCCCCCCCTTTTTTTTACATTTCTGACATCACTAACTCATCATCTTTCAATGGTAAAATTTTTAGAAAAAAATCAATGTTAGAAAATTTTCGCGCGAACGTCCTTAACACCTAACTGGTAAAGTTTTGAGCTTTGAGTTTTATCCAAAGGCTGTTTATTTGTGAGTGTAAGTTTTGGATTTCACGGTTCGCCATTTATCACGTTCAAAACTGACCAATTAGACTTCAAAGGGTTGGATCTAGAGAAAATGACGTCAATAACTCACTAGCTTCAAATTTCAGCGCGTAAACGCAGTTTATTATACTGTATATGCAAAACACTGGTTTAAAGTCTGAAAGCCCATAACTCCCGTGCTGCATATTAATAGACCTCTTTACCTTGGGCGGTTTGTTTTCCCATTGTAGAACACGTGGTATTCTCTGGAGAATTTTTCTTTTGTCCATCTTAAAATTATTCATTCATACACACGGGACCATTTGAAAATTTGAAAGCAAGAATTCTCAAGAGTATCATCACGTGGTCTACAATGGGAAAACAAACCGCCCAAGCTAAAGAGGTCTATTCAGCTGCCTACCCACACATTGCATTCTTAAACTAGTGAGTCGTTGACGTCATTTTCTCCTCGTCCCAGCTCTCTCAAGATTTTAAAGTTAGCCGGTAATGGAGGACCAATAAGTAAGAAAATTCCAGTTAAAAAAAAAAAAGTGTCTTTTTAAAATCAGAACTTAAAGGCCTGTCCAAACGGGAAATGCCGCGGTTTGGTGACCAAACAGCGTGAAACATTCTTTGGTGACCAAACATTATTTTTACCGTTTCGCCACCTTGTTTGGTGCTGCTTGATCGTGTTTGGTCGTGTTTGATAAAATTTGAAAGCATCAAACATTCGGTCAAACAATTTAAAACATTTCTTTTGTTTTCATGTTTGATGGGCGATGTTTTGTTCGTTTGGACAGGCGCATCAAACATGTTTGGTGCACGCTTGCGTACCACACTTGTTAGATATCGCCTCTTGTTTACGTACTCGCTTGTTCAGTATTTTAAAGATCGCAAACGAGGATCAAGAAGCTTTGGTGAACATTGCTGGAATCGGGGAGATTGAAACCAAAGAAACGCCGAGTCGTAAAGGAAAACAAAGGAAAGGAAAGGCAACGAAATCTATTGTAACAAAACGCATGCAGGTTCAACAAGCATCAGTATCTCGAGAAAATCGTCATCAGTCATTCGCATCATTTCGTGGAAACCTGGAGTTTCTTCGATCATCAGTTCCTGTACGATATTATTGTAGTTCCCTTTCTCTTCTGTTCTTCTTATCCAGCTCCTGGTCTTCGCTCGTCTATTTTCTCTTTTTCCATCCTCCTCTAATATGTCAAAAACGATTATAGCCGCTATCTCTTCTTTAATTTGAACCTTTGAATCACAACCTGCGAAGTCGCACATTCTGCCATATTGGAATCTCGCCGTTGAGCGAGCTACGATGGGTAATTTGTGGCCCATAGTTCTTTGCTTGTCGAGTTCAACCTATGTTTGATCAAACATGTTTTTAACCGTTTGGCCGCCCACTTCAACATCAGCATGTTTGGTCACCAAACAATGTTTGACGATGTTAGGCCGTCAAACATTTCTAGTTTGGACAGACCTTAAAACGTGGGTCAGTTAGTGTTTAGTTAACATCGTTTTGAAATCCAAAGAAAAAAAGAATTGTTTTTTTGGTCGTAGCTGCACTTTAACCATTCTTGTTCCTTCATGATTTATTATTATCTCTTTGGTGCTTTTCTATCTTAGTAAACTACCATTTTCAGGTTTTCTTCAATTTTAAAGGCGATTTTGTTCGTGACCAAACAACTCAAAACACCAAAACTGAGCACCTTTAAGTTAACTGCTGCTCTACAACAAACACATATTCATTCCAAGGAGGATAAGGAAGACCCAAATTAAAAAAAACTGCGTCGGGATAGAGGCACTAGGCTTCCACTGAACATAACGTGTGCTATTTATCCCTGCTTTGATAGGTATGACTATTTGATGATTTCTAATAGTGCACATTTTAAGTATGGCGTATACTGTGGTGAAAGGACTGGGCACACAGTTTCTTGTCAATGGAAGTTATGTCGTGATAAGATTCTATTCAGACACATTCATTCAAAGAAAAGGATTTCTGCTAGTTTTCACCGCTGTTCCAATCGGTAAGTACAAAGAACGAACCTCCACAACAGAGAACCGGAAAAGGTGATCAAGAACCATATTTCTGAACAAACACTATCTCGAGGAAAGTAGTTCCTTTGACTGGACACCCGGTCTGACACACCTCAACTCAAAAACTTTTTCTAAAACCCTGTTGCTCTGGTAACAATATCGGAAATTAAAAGCACTCTTTATGGTGATAATCTAGGCTGTGCATTTCTTTACATCCGTTACCCACACTAACATATCAAACTACCATGGGATATATATTTATATAAGAAAATGATCATAACCATAACATTTTTACCAAATTTAAACCTTTGTTCATTGCGGGCCTGTGTTTGGCAAGAGCTGCAGTGTTTTGTATTTTCCTGTTGTATTTTTATGTTGAATTCTAATTTCAAGCTGTTTTTAAACAGGGAACAGAATGACTACTCAGCAACCAGAAAATGGTAAAATTTATTTCATAATGCTATTAAAATTCCTCTTTTGTTTCCGTATGGCCTTAAAATTGTATCTTGT
>JAHPZR010047783.1:0-19127 GCA_019787425.1 Platygyra sinensis
CTGTTCGGTTAATAAGAGCTACGTATAACTTGTTTTATAGGCCGCGTCAGGGGCTTGAAATAGAGCTAGGCCTAGAGGGCAAACCATCTAAAACGTTTTCTCAAAGAGCGCTTAAGTCAAAAAACACACAGACAAACAAACCGTGAAACATGTACTGACCCAGAGGACAAACTCTCTTTCCGCTACACTTGTGAGTGAGAATATCATTGTAGTAAGTGAACACCATGTAGTCTTTAGAACACTCTGGTGTGTCCTTCATGTAAACTAGTCGCGTATTGTCCGCTGGATTGCAGTTACCACTTGCAGGTTGGAGACAAAAGCTACCCCCGCTAGATCTGATGGGACTTTCTGCAAAAGAACGATATGCTCAGATACTGAGACAACTAAGATAGACTCCATATCCAAGAATAGACTGCGAAATTTAAAGCATCGTCGTCGTACAATCGTGCCTGATTTTCGACTTTGTATAAGCCAGTAATTCAGATTCTTTGTGACTGCTGGTGATTTCAGTCACTGCCGATGCAAACCGTTACCTCCATAAACTCAGAGAGTAACGTTACACAAAAACAAGTATCCGTGTTTACTTAAGATATTTTAAACGCGTTTAAGTTCTGGTGTGAACGAAGCAATGTTTCCACACTATCTTACTTGGGCAGACCGTGCATTCCTTCGTTTGCTTGGTGACCACGCCATTGCCACAGGGCTCCCCGCCACATCTAGGAGCTGGATTATCACATTGCCTGACACGTGTCTGTACACCTCTGGCACACATTCTACTGCAGCTTGACCAGGGGGTCCATTCTGATAACCCTCCATTAACTATACGGAGAATAAGCAGAACTTGGCATAAAGAATATTTTGAAGGATATATGCTTTCTGCTCCGAAGTGTATGTTTTCACTCGTTGTCATTCGTATATTCGTAAAACTGAAAGAAACCTTAAAATAATAGCTACTGAGAGAGAAAAACATCGAAGATGTAATGATAAACTAAAACGGAATAAGGATGGATAAGTTTTGGAAGATTGAGACGGATTACGATAGACGAACTTGAATCGCACGTTCATGAAGGATAAAATATTTAGATGCGATATTCACGTAAACGTAAACGTAGTCTTCTGGTACTAGCTTACGCCCAATTCAGACGCCGACCGTTTTATGAGCCGAGCCTAATACGTTGATTACGTATATGGCCATGAAAAGTTTGTCATCTGAATCAGTTAAGAGAAAGGCTATTTGAACTTGGAACGGCTCAGCAGTTCTTCCAGCCTAGCTCAGCCGGATCGAAATTTCTAACGTTTCATGTGCAAAACCTAATGCATAACTCATTATGATGTATTTTACAAGCAGTTTACACTTTGCCTGAAAATTGCTCACATTCCGGTGTGATTTGGTTCAAACTAGATTAAGTTCGGTGAATTAAGTTCAACGTCTGACTGGAGTACTTTTGATAATTTGGGTCGGTCGAAATTCGAATTAAATTCGGCTCATGTAATGTTCGGTGTCTGAATTAGGCCTTTAGAACGTGTTTATGGCTGCGCATTGAGATTTACTTTGGACTCTTTGCTAATCAAGAACGGATGAAGGGTAATTAACAATTATTCCATGAGCGCGCGTTGGATATGAGATGATAGATAGCCAACGAAGCGCGTAGCGCCGAGCTGGCTATAATCATCTCATATCCAACAAGCGCGAGTGGAATAATTGTTTTACTAAAAACGCCCCCAAAATAAAGAAAACTAGACTACAATAAAAACAAAAAAGCCCAAAAAAATCACGCATACGCTCGCCATTTTTGTAGGTCATGGTATAATGGCTCATATACCATGATGGCTAAGCCAATGAGAACTCTCGAATTGCATTATCCAATGATCCAGTTTTTAATAACTTGTATTATTACAACTTGCCGGAGCAGAAAACGAACGTGGTAGTATTGTACCGTACTGTCAGTTAAAACATTGTCCTGTCCTGTCCTGTCCTGTCCTGTCCTGTACTGTACTGTACTGTACTGTACTGTACTGTACTGTACTGTACTGTACTGTACTGTACTGTACTGTACTGTACTGTACTGTACTGTACTGTACTGTACTGTACTGTACTGTACTGTACTGTACTGTACTGTACTGTATTGTATTGCATTGCATTGCATTGCATTGCATTGTATTGTATTGTATTGTATTGTATTGTAAGTGGAGTAAGTATAATGATCATCGGTTCTGAAATTAATGCAAATATTGTTTCTAAAAGTAAAAAAAAAATAGAGTACTGTTATGTAAATAATGTAAGTAATTATTATGTGTTACGTAAATTAGAAAATAGGACACAAATGGCCACTGAGTTTTATACGTGGCGGTAACAAGTGTGGCTATTGGTTTAGAGTCGATTCAGACCACCGCCTCTCGTACGTAGACACTGCTTAAATCATATCAATCTCGTATCCTATCTGAGATAGCAGTGGCAAACGATTTGACTGAAAGCAAAATTAACGCAAACCAAAGCGACAAAACTACAATGGAATACTAATCAAAATAGGTTCACACATAAAATCCTCTTTAGTTTTAGGCTTACAGGTTAACTGTGTTCGAATAGACATTAGTGGTTTAAATACATTTACAGGCACACCTGGAGTACGACTCTGGTCACAGTCGTCTTCATTCACCCAGTACCAGATCACACCAGGATTCGCCATGACACCGTAGATCCAGGGCGCTGGATTGTTCGATGTTTTCTCGGAGATAATCGATCCCCAATCGGAATAATCCGAGTGAGTAGAGGTTGTTAACAAGCTTTGCCTCGCACCCAACCAGGGCATGCGCTTTTCAAGCGAATCCTGCCAGTTGTAACGCCATTGGTTGAAACGTTTCACCAAAGTGACATCTGTTTGTTGGTTTGCTTGACTGACAAAGCTATCAAGCCATAAAATGACAGTTAAATTATAAAGCACACAAAAACAGATGAAATCTCATTTATGCTCATAACCTTTACTCGCCATAAAGTCGGTTACTACATTTACTATCATCATAAACTTCTGCTTTGACCAAGTCACTAGCTTTCTCGTTTGAAGTTATATTACTGAATTGTCTTCGGTGATGGAGTGGTTTTTAATTGAGTGTCGTACTGAACCAAAACCAAAATAATCACTCTAGCCAATCACAAACGACTAGGGCAATACAGTGAACCAATCAAAACTTGAAATAAATTACGTGTTGAAGACGTGAAGAGCGGGAAAACGCGTGCAAGCCGTGCGAGCGCGTCACGATTGATTCTGGTTTTACTTCTGATTGGATGAAAAAGTGACGCGAGTTTCTAAGCCAATCATGTATCGTAGTCGATGCAAAACCAATCTATATTACTTTTCAACACTCGGCATGAAAACGGCACTGGTTACAGTTCCTTTTATACTATCGAAAAAAAAAATATTGCGAAGTGATTTGACCGAATATTTTGCAAACATTTAAACCTGCTGCATGTACTAAAAAGTTATCATCTCGTAGAACTAATACCTGTATTTGATTGGAGCAGTCCAAACCCCGCCCCAGTGTCCTCTCTTGTAAGCTTCCAAGCGATATTTGAACGTTTTGCCGCCACTCAAAGCTTTAATCTGGTCAGCATACCCTAATATGGAGTAATCCCTGAAAAGCGAAGGTCTTGTGGGATTTTTTAGTTTAACCTCGTCCTTTTTCCAACCGTTAGAAGCACTGGTAACTAATAGGGTGTAAGCTCCTTGTTCCGACGTCATATCACAGTACACCGGCAAGTACTCATGGGAGGTCTTACGAATCATGTAAAGTCCGTCTTTTAATGATGTCTTGCTTCCATGATTTTTTACTTTGATTTCATTACAAGATCTCCTACGAAAACAATTAGACTACAGTTAAAAATGACTATTGCAGTGTCTCGTTCAGGGAGAGTTGCAAACTGGTTGTCCCTTCACTGTACGTTTGGACATTAAAGCTAAGTGGCTCTAGTTCTCTGAGTTGTGATTTGCTGCCTTTTTTGGTGTACAACGTTTACTTCAAACAAGAGAGTATGAGCTTAAAAATAATAGCAACAAAGAAAAACACCAAAAAAGGGAAACTAAAACAAAGGGATGTCACAAGGATTGTTAACTTTGGGGAAGATATCAATCCATAACTATCATCGCACTTGAAATTTTCTTTTCCGTAATTCACTTCAGTGTTTTCCTTACCAGGTTCCCTGTCGCAGCCAGAGTCTTTTCACACCAGTTCTTTGTTGACTTATGCCTTTTGTTGAATCCGCCACAATCGCACCACTTAAATCTGCTTCATCTTCAGCGCTCGTGAAAATAGCATCACCGGAAGTGGTTAAATACGGTAGTTTCCCTGTGGACATAACTTTACTATCATCCCAACGTCCCTTCTGGAAAACTAAATCCACGCATACTTTGTATGATCGACCGGAAGTAAGCGAGCAGCCAGCTTTAGCTGTCCAGAGGCCTTCCCAAGATTTTGCGCCATCTTCCTCGATACGATACTAGAAATTAGAGAGATTTAGACTCAACAATTTAAGTTATACAGAGGGTCGATATAGGACCAATCGAAGAACCGGATTTTGAACACGTGACGAGTATGGGCTAATCAGGAAGCCGTGTGGTTTTATGTTTGTTTAGCTCTATATCAATCTACTTTTGTCACAGATCAAATAATAGATGCATGTACGAGACATATTGCCACTCTATACATCCTATAGGTCTGTATGTATAGTTCTCAAACTCTAATAAAATTAGTTTAAACAAAGAAAACTTATACCCGGTCTTAATTAGCATAGATTTTCTTCGATTAGTCTCCGATTGAGAAGATATATCAAACACTCGAGACACTGTTTCATCGGCTATCCAAACACCTCGAATTTCGTCCGCTGCACGTCGTATTTTCAACTCTCTTCTCGGTGTTTGGATATCCCCATGAAACACTGTCTCTCGTGTTTGATATATTACTTCTCTCATATTGGTCAATTTTAATATGTTCTTTAAAAAAAGAATGAAGGTTTTACCTGGCCTAGTTGAAGCAAAGTCTATCAACCACTATAAACATTTAACAACAACAACAACAACCAAAACTAGTGAAAGCACAGCAGTTGCTGTAATTTCATGATTATTTTATGGTAACTTAAATCAGAAATCACACTCTATTGACTTAATTTTGCAATCGGTTCTCTGTATGGTCCTCACCTGAAAAGGTGTCATGTTTGTAATCTTGTCAGCCATTTCTAATATAGAGAAATCAGAAGTCAGCGAAGGACTTCCAGTGTTCCTTGACTTCACGTTATCTCTTGTCCATCCATTGTCAGTTGCGCTTGTCAACACAAGCGTCCAGCCGCCGCCATGTTCATTGAATTTACAAAAGGTTTGAATTTTACTGTCACCAGGCTTGATAATGTAGATGCCATCTGTAAGGGAAAGGAAATCCCAAGAAACAATGCTAAACTTTACGATAAATGTGCCCAGATTTCATGTTCTTACGTTTTCCCTCTCAGAGGTAAAATTCAGTTACACAGGAGCTACGTCACGGCTTGAGGCAAGTTTTTGAAACACGTTTAACACACACACAGCACATTTTTCCCTATGTTCGTCGGTCTGATCCTTGCTTCTCGATCTGCGAAAATGCAAGATAATTATTGCTTACACACCTGTAGTGTTCACAAACTCGTCCAACTTAACGTTTGCTACAACTTCACGAAACAGAGACGTCCGACGTTGGTTCGAGAGCGAGTGTTTGTGCAGCGATCCGATTGGTCAATTTAAATCGCAACGTCTTCAAGGGTTCACAACCAGCAATGACCTCAGTGTCACTCCTATTGTACTAAGGGGGTGGGACCATTATTTTCTTGAGGAAGGGTGGAGTTGGGCAATTTCCAAAATTCCTTCACAGCGAAAACTTCTGAAAAAAAATCATACAAGGGAAGCCATGGGGAAAAAAAGAGCAAGTGCTTAATTAAGTGTCCGAAATTTCGCCCACCCTAGGTCGGGGGGAAGCGTATGCGCAGGCGGGCAGGGACCAAAAGTTTAAGCGTAAAATTTTAATTTCAAGTGTAAAATTCAAGGCACAATCTATTGCCCGTCCCAAGCAACATGCATAACCCAACGGTGAGATAAAATTTTATCCTCAGAAAATAGCTCTCCAACCGACTCAAAAAAATAATGCTCCCTCCCTAACACAGTCTTTCCTTTCTTCTTGCTACAGAGGTTCATTCGTGTCGACATCTCCTCTCTCTGGGAAAACAAACTGGTGTCCAGTTTCCGGATGGAGTGTACACTATCAATCCTGACGGAAAGGGCACGGTGAACACTTACTGCGACATGTCACGTGACGGTGGGGGGTGGACACTATTGGTCACGAGCCACACGAACACGTGGACGGCCGAGAACGTAAGAAAGAGAAATGAGAATAAGCCAACTTTAAATGGAGATTTCTCAATTCTATACAAAGCAGATTTCATCAAGGACAGTCTCAACGTGGGTGGAGATTGGTTTGAGTATCGAATAGAAGGCAACGAGAGAGGTAAGCGAAGACCTTCAGTGCTAGACTGGTTCACACTAGCGAACACTATGTCGTTATTTTTCAGCGTGAAAGCCTTTACCTTCCTTTGTTCTGTTATGAAGTATAAAATGAAGGCGAGGCGAGCACAGTGTAAAGAAAACATCTCTTATGGCTCGAAGATTTCTTTTTTCTTTTAGTACCTAAGGGCGAAGAGTGATGTCATTATCAATGCGTTCTCTGCCTTCTACATACAACCTAAATGAGCTGCATTAAAGAAATCAGTAAAACATGATCATAAAACTGAACCTCTCTCGGAAATAACACTGTGTACCGGTTGTTCATAACACAGCATGGAAACTCACTGTAGTGAGCGTAACTGTCAATCAACTTTTCGTTACTTAGCGACCTTTACTCGCTCATTTTTCATTCTTGCTTGGTTTGTTTCCGTTATCATTCACTTTGTTGGCTGATTTATTTATCGTATTTATGCCGGAGATGTATCCCTTGTGAGAACAGGTAATCATTAAAGTTTATATTGACAGAGTGTGGGGTGACTTACTTTTTCAGAAAACTCATTTCTGTCATATTTAAAGGTCGTTGGGGTGGAATCTGGCGTGCTCCAAGAGACTACTCATTCGTGGGCACTAACAACAAGCAGACAAATGTCGAATTGATGAGAGCATTTGACAAGTGGAAATACGACGATTATGGAATCGAAAAAAGAATGCCTTGGATATCCGGCGCTAAACTAACCACTTCAAGGAATGCAACTGGAGATCGCCAGTGGGGAACCTTGATTGGTAAAAATGCAAAGAAATTTAATAGATCGGTCACGGTAAAGCTAAGGATGCATAGTACTTTGATCAGTAAGGCTAAGATACAAAGAAAGACACAAAGATAAACTTAAGTATCAAAATGGCCAAATTCTTCGTCCTAGAACAGTGATCAGGGGTTTCAAGTAGGCAGCCAGTTTGAGAAGAGTAGGCGACGGTATTGAAAAGGGGCTGCAAGGCCCCTTTTGCTGGGGGGGGGGGGGGCGGGGTCTGGGGGCATGCCCCCCCAGAAAAATTTGAAATCTGGAAGCTCTTTAAACACTATTTCCAGCGTTCTGGGCATCAAATTGTGTATAAATATAAGCACGATTTCTTAGCCCAATGAGGCGTGACCTTGATCTCGAAATTGAGGTAAAAAGTACATCCAAGCCCATCCAAAGTAAATTTTAATTTTGTTTGAAAGGATCGTTCTTTTAATAAGTACTTCAATTTAGGCAGAAAGTAGCCGGCGTCTCTGATCGAAGAAGCCGACGCTCTTCGTCGGACGTCGGTGCTTATTGAAACCCCTGAGTGATAGTGCTTTAAACAGAAAGGGATCTCCGTCATGAAAATGCAACTTGAGCAGTTGTAAAGGAAGCCTGAATAGTTCAGGCTTCAAGTTGATTGATATAAGTTTGGAACACCGGTATATGCACAGATGTTCCTAACTGTCACTGGACTAAGAAACTCCTGGAAGCTGGTCAAGCAGGGTAAAATTGACTAAAGTTAATCATCAGTCACGAAATGAAAGTATTTTTCGACCGTTAATGTTCACCTTTAATCGACCCCGATCTCAATAGCTATAGGTCTATGCAAGGCAGGGGCGACCACGCCCTGAGGTAGACTGAGTACTACCCGCATACCTGTAATGGTTTCTATTTTGTCGTTAATTGAACTAATTACGACATTATCGGTCTTTAATGTGACTGGCTGTCAGTCGGACGAAATTTGACTTCTTGCAGTACAGCTACAAGTGCTGAAGTAGTTTTAAAACTGTATTAAATGGACTGCACTTCAAAACAAATAGTTCGTTGACAACGGCTGTGATTCACCAAAACGCCGGTTATTTCCCCGTGATTAACAAATCAGTGACTCCTGCGTTGCTGTCGTCCGATCTTCATAGTCGCTTGCATGCTCCATTTTAGTGCTAATGATCTCTGTTACTGACTTATTTCACTGTATATCATTTTACTACAGCCAACTCTAAAATTTTCTTTCCTGCACCTTGGCTTGATGGTCCCGACGTTGAACAGCACCCGGTTAACATATGGTACTGGGTCAGAGAACAGAGCTTCACTGGCCTTCCTAGGTCCTGTGCTGAGATTCAGTTAAGAGCAACAGACAATAAACCAGTAACAGGTATCATGATAATTTTCAAAGCTAAGTTTTGATTTGCTTGAGTAACTGTTCATTAGTTCGACTGAAATGCTGCAAGTTCACTGAGGCCTTCACACTCTTCCTCCACGCTGTTCCCTTGATGGCTGTGACCCTCACCTCTTTACACCGTTTCTCCATCCGCCGGATAGTAGGAGCGACGTCATATTTGCGTAAAAGACATTGAAATCAGTACCGTGATGTGAGATGAAGTGCTCACGGTGCTTTGAATTATTAAATAACTGCGACAGTATGATGACCCCTCACTCTTTGTGTTATCATCCCGCCAAGATTGATATCAAAAAAAAAACTAGTAAAAGAAATCTCGGAATTTTACCTCTGAGAGGGAAAACGTAAGAACATGAAATCTGGGCACATTTATCGTAAAGTTTAGCATTGTTTCTTGGGATTTCCTTTCCCTTACAGATGGCATCTACATTATCAAGCCTGGTGACAGTAAAATTCAAACCTTTTGTAAATTCAATGAACATGGCGGCGGCTGGACGCTTGTGTTGACAAGCGCAACTGACAATGGATGGACAAGAGATAACGTGAAGTCAAGGAACACTGGAAGTCCTTCGCTGACTTCTGATTTCTCTATATTAGAAATGGCTGACAAGATTACAAACATGACACCTTTTCAGGTGAGGACCATACAGAGAACCGATTGCAAAATTAAGTCAATAGAGTGTGATTTCTGATTTAAGTTACCATAAAATAATCATGAAATTACAGCAACTGCTGTGCTTTCACTAGTTTTGGTTGTTGTTGTTGTTGTTAAATGTTTATAGTGGTTGATAGACTTTGCTTCAACTAGGCCAGGTAAAACCTTCATTCTTTTTTTTAAAGAACATATTAAAATTGACCAATATGAGAGAAGTAATATATCAAACACGAGAGACAGTGTTTCATGGGGATATCCAAACACCGAGAAGAGAGTTGAAAATACGACGTGCAGCGGACGAAATTCGAGGTGTTTGGATAGCCGATGAAACAGTGTCTCGAGTGTTTGATATATCTTCTCAATCGGAGACTAATCGAAGAAAATCTATGCTAATTAAGACCGGGTATAAGTTTTCTTTGTTTAAACTAATTTTATTAGAGTTTGAGAACTATACATACAGACCTATAGGATGTATAGAGTGGCAATATGTCTCGTACATGCATCTATTATTTGATCTGTGACAAAAGTAGATTGATATAGAGCTAAACAAACATAAAACCACACGGCTTCCTGATTAGCCCATACTCGTCACGTGTTCAAAATCCGGTTCTTCGATTGGTCCTATATCGACCCTCTGTATAACTTAAATTGTTGAGTCTAAATCTCTCTAATTTCTAGTATCGTATCGAGGAAGATGGCGCAAAATCTTGGGAAGGCCTCTGGACAGCTAAAGCTGGCTGCTCGCTTACTTCCGGTCGATCATACAAAGTATGCGTGGATTTAGTTTTCCAGAAGGGACGTTGGGATGATAGTAAAGTTATGTCCACAGGGAAACTACCGTATTTAACCACTTCCGGTGATGCTATTTTCACGAGCGCTGAAGATGAAGCAGATTTAAGTGGTGCGATTGTGGCGGATTCAACAAAAGGCATAAGTCAACAAAGAACTGGTGTGAAAAGACTCTGGCTGCGACAGGGAACCTGGTAAGGAAAACACTGAAGTGAATTACGGAAAAGAAAATTTCAAGTGCGATGATAGTTATGGATTGATATCTTCCCCAAAGTTAACAATCCTTGTGACATCCCTTTGTTTTAGTTTCCCTTTTTTGGTGTTTTTCTTTGTTGCTATTATTTTTAAGCTCATACTCTCTTGTTTGAAGTAAACGTTGTACACCAAAAAAGGCAGCAAATCACAACTCAGAGAACTAGAGCCACTTAGCTTTAATGTCCAAACGTACAGTGAAGGGACAACCAGTTTGCAACTCTCCCTGAACGAGACACTGCAATAGTCATTTTTAACTGTAGTCTAATTGTTTTCGTAGGAGATCTTGTAATGAAATCAAAGTAAAAAATCATGGAAGCAAGACATCATTAAAAGACGGACTTTACATGATTCGTAAGACCTCCCATGAGTACTTGCCGGTGTACTGTGATATGACGTCGGAACAAGGAGCTTACACCCTATTAGTTACCAGTGCTTCTAACGGTTGGAAAAAGGACGAGGTTAAACTAAAAAATCCCACAAGACCTTCGCTTTTCAGGGATTACTCCATATTAGGGTATGCTGACCAGATTAAAGCTTTGAGTGGCGGCAAAACGTTCAAATATCGCTTGGAAGCTTACAAGAGAGGACACTGGGGCGGGGTTTGGACTGCTCCAATCAAATACAGGTATTAGTTCTACGAGATGATAACTTTTTAGTACATGCAGCAGGTTTAAATGTTTGCAAAATATTCGGTCAAATCACTTCGCAATATTTTTTTTTTCGATAGTATAAAAGGAACTGTAACCAGTGCCGTTTTCATGCCGAGTGTTGAAAAGTAATATAGATTGGTTTTGCATCGACTACGATACATGATTGGCTTAGAAACTCGCGTCACTTTTTCATCCAATCAGAAGTAAAACCAGAATCAATCGTGACGCGCTCGCACGGCTTGCACGCGTTTTCCCGCTCTTCACGTCTTCAACACGTAATTTATTTCAAGTTTTGATTGGTTCACTGTATTGCCCTAGTCGTTTGTGATTGGCTAGAGTGATTATTTTGGTTTTGGTTCAGTACGACACTCAATTAAAAACCACTCCATCACCGAAGACAATTCAGTAATATAACTTCAAACGAGAAAGCTAGTGACTTGGTCAAAGCAGAAGTTTATGATGATAGTAAATGTAGTAACCGACTTTATGGCGAGTAAAGGTTATGAGCATAAATGAGATTTCATCTGTTTTTGTGTGCTTTATAATTTAACTGTCATTTTATGGCTTGATAGCTTTGTCAGTCAAGCAAACCAACAAACAGATGTCACTTTGGTGAAACGTTTCAACCAATGGCGTTACAACTGGCAGGATTCGCTTGAAAAGCGCATGCCCTGGTTGGGTGCGAGGCAAAGCTTGTTAACAACCTCTACTCACTCGGATTATTCCGATTGGGGATCGATTATCTCCGAGAAAACATCGAACAATCCAGCGCCCTGGATCTACGGTGTCATGGCGAATCCTGGTGTGATCTGGTACTGGGTGAATGAAGACGACTGTGACCAGAGTCGTACTCCAGGTGTGCCTGTAAATGTATTTAAACCACTAATGTCTATTCGAACACAGTTAACCTGTAAGCCTAAAACTAAAGAGGATTTTATGTGTGAACCTATTTTGATTAGTATTCCATTGTAGTTTTGTCGCTTTGGTTTGCGTTAATTTTGCTTTCAGTCAAATCGTTTGCCACTGCTATCTCAGATAGGATACGAGATTGATATGATTTAAGCAGTGTCTACGTACGAGAGGCGGTGGTCTGAATCGACTCTAAACCAATAGCCACACTTGTTACCGCCACGTATAAAACTCAGTGGCCATTTGTGTCCTATTTTCTAATTTACGTAACACATAATAATTACTTACATTATTTACATAACAGTACTCTATTTTTTTTTTACTTTTAGAAACAATATTTGCATTAATTTCAGAACCGATGATCATTATACTTACTCCACTTACAATACAATACAATACAATACAATACAATGCAATGCAATGCAATGCAATGCAATACAATACAGTACAGTACAGTACAGTACAGTACAGTACAGTACAGTACAGTACAGTACAGTACAGTACAGTACAGTACAGTACAGTACAGTACAGTACAGTACAGTACAGTACAGTACAGTACAGTACAGTACAGTACAGTACAGGACAGGACAGGACAGGACAGGACAGGACAATGTTTTAACTGACAGTACGGTACAATACTACCACGTTCGTTTTCTGCTCCGGCAAGTTGTAATAATACAAGTTATTAAAAACTGGATCATTGGATAATGCAATTCGAGAGTTCTCATTGGCTTAGCCATCATGGTATATGAGCCATTATACCATGACCTACAAAAATGGCGAGCGTATGCGTGATTTTTTTGGGCTTTTTTGTTTTTATTGTAGTCTAGTTTTCTTTATTTTGGGGGCGTTTTTAGTAAAACAATTATTCCACTCGCGCTTGTTGGATATGAGATGATTATAGCCAGCTCGGCGCTACGCGCTTCGTTGGCTATCTATCATCTCATATCCAACGCGCGCTCATGGAATAATTGTTAATTACCCTTCATCCGTTCTTGATTAGCAAAGAGTCCAAAGTAAATCTCAATGCGCAGCCATAAACACGTTCTAAAGGCCTAATTCAGACACCGAACATTACATGAGCCGAATTTAATTCGAATTTCGACCGACCCAAATTATCAAAAGTACTCCAGTCAGACGTTGAACTTAATTCACCGAACTTAATCTAGTTTGAACCAAATCACACCGGAATGTGAGCAATTTTCAGGCAAAGTGTAAACTGCTTGTAAAATACATCATAATGAGTTATGCATTAGGTTTTGCACATGAAACGTTAGAAATTTCGATCCGGCTGAGCTAGGCTGGAAGAACTGCTGAGCCGTTCCAAGTTCAAATAGCCTTTCTCTTAACTGATTCAGATGACAAACTTTTCATGGCCATATACGTAATCAACGTATTAGGCTCGGCTCATAAAACGGTCGGCGTCTGAATTGGGCGTAAGCTAGTACCAGAAGACTACGTTTACGTTTACGTGAATATCGCATCTAAATATTTTATCCTTCATGAACGTGCGATTCAAGTTCGTCTATCGTAATCCGTCTCAATCTTCCAAAACTTATCCATCCTTATTCCGTTTTAGTTTATCATTACATCTTCGATGTTTTTCTCTCTCAGTAGCTATTATTTTAAGGTTTCTTTCAGTTTTACGAATATACGAATGACAACGAGTGAAAACATACACTTCGGAGCAGAAAGCATATATCCTTCAAAATATTCTTTATGCCAAGTTCTGCTTATTCTCCGTATAGTTAATGGAGGGTTATCAGAATGGACCCCCTGGTCAAGCTGCAGTAGAATGTGTGCCAGAGGTGTACAGACACGTGTCAGGCAATGTGATAATCCAGCTCCTAGATGTGGCGGGGAGCCCTGTGGCAATGGCGTGGTCACCAAGCAAACGAAGGAATGCACGGTCTGCCCAAGTAAGATAGTGTGGAAACATTGCTTCGTTCACACCAGAACTTAAACGCGTTTAAAATATCTTAAGTAAACACGGATACTTGTTTTTGTGTAACGTTACTCTCTGAGTTTATGGAGGTAACGGTTTGCATCGGCAGTGACTGAAATCACCAGCAGTCACAAAGAATCTGAATTACTGGCTTATACAAAGTCGAAAATCAGGCACGATTGTACGACGACGATGCTTTAAATTTCGCAGTCTATTCTTGGATATGGAGTCTATCTTAGTTGTCTCAGTATCTGAGCATATCGTTCTTTTGCAGAAAGTCCCATCAGATCTAGCGGGGGTAGCTTTTGTCTCCAACCTGCAAGTGGTAACTGCAATCCAGCGGACAATACGCGACTAGTTTACATGAAGGACACACCAGAGTGTTCTAAAGACTACATGGTGTTCACTTACTACAATGATATTCTCACTCACAAGTGTAGCGGAAAGAGAGTTTGTCCTCTGGGTCAGTACATGTTTCACGGTTTGTTTGTCTGTGTGTTTTTTGACTTAAGCGCTCTTTGAGAAAACGTTTTAGATGGTTTGCCCTCTAGGCCTAGCTCTATTTCAAGCCCCTGACGCGGCCTATAAAACAAGTTATACGTAGCTCTTATTAACCGAACAGGAGGTCTGTATGGGAGAATCTTGACCGAGGTCGTAAGTACAGACCGAACGCAGTGAGGTCTGTACACACGACTGAGGTCAAGATTCTCCCCTACAGACCGACTTAGCTCGGTTAATAAGATGTTTATTATATGGCAAAAACAAGAACAATTTAATTCGTTTAATGTAACTGGTTTGTACTAAGTGACAGTTTGCTAGCCACCGACACTGAGGTGAATAGTTGTTTTAGTATATACTAAAACAGTGAGATAACATACACCACAAAAAATTAATTTGGATGATTTCTTCACTTGTCAAGGATGCAAATCGGGACGCCATTTTCTCTTGAGTTGCTCGGAGGTAAATAGCACAGGATATTTGGAGTTTGACGAGCCAATCACACTATCCACTGTTTTAGTATATACTAACAACTAATGTAAACTGCATATTCAAGTTATTCCGATAAAGCTAACACTATACTGGATAAGGTTTCTGCTGTTGTTTATACCAATTGAACTAGAAGTTAAGATCGTGCTCCCTGTTCTTTAAGCTGGAAAATAATCCACGCTTAATGTCTATAAAAACTGCTAGTGGACGCACGAGCTGAACGCGGTTGGTTTGTGCCCAAGATTTTTATAGTGAAATGTTGTGTATAACAAACGAAAGAGCGCAGCGAGGCAGGATATCAGGACATCATTGCATACTGCTTCTGATTGGCTGATTGCTAATTGGATAAGGTAAAAGGCAGTACCTGGGTGGTGAACTGACACATTCAGGCCAATTCATGATATGAATGTCTTGTTAGGAAAAACTAACTCTCCATAATATTCATACTCTGTCAGCATATATACCTCGTAAAAGTTAAATGTAAGACCAGAATTGCACTATAAAATTCCCTTCCTGGCACTGGCTCTGCATGCATTCTCGGTGTGATCCTTAGGCCACGGGTACCTAAATTGCATCAGCTAAAATTGCAGTGCTTAAGGGCCTACTGACGTTTTTTGTGGGATTCGTTGCTAACGATGTAATAGTCAAGTAATTTGAGAGAATTTGGCATTATTTTGGTCAGTTTCAAACTTTTGTGAACCAGTGACCCTAAATATGACGTCATTATGCCACGCCCATGGTCACGTGACCGATAAAAGAAAACTCTAAATTTTTCTACGTGCTACATAATTTGGGTATTTAATCAGTGGTTTGATAATTTGTATTCATTTTTGCATCCTCCTAAGCATGGGTTTCTTTTTATTTTGAAAAATGGTCTTTTTAAAGAGATAAACGATATTGAAATACCCATAACATTTTCAAACAAAATGTTTTGAAAAAACCAATGCTTAGCTATATTCTGTATTTTGGGGTAAACTGTGTCACATAAAAAAATATTAATTCAATTTAAAGACCGCCGAAAATTTAGCGTTTTTGCCCAACCGGAAGTCAGTTCCTTTAAGCATGCGCGTTTGATCTGTTTCGCGCTGTGAATGAGCAAGATCTTTGCGTGCTAGTTGTACGCGTCAGCTTTTGACTTAAGAATAAAGTTTATGCAAGAAAGCTCTCTTCTCTGGTATCGAGTTGATTTATGAGTTTCTTAGAACAATGCACAATGCTTAATCATAACCAATTTCTGCTTTCGATTGATTCTTATTCTTTCGACCTGCTTGTCAAGTTTGCAGAAGTTTTAATTTTGAAAGGAAAAGCTGACGCGTACAAGTAGCTAATTTGCATAGTGGAGCGCGTGCACTTTCATGTCCGAGTCGGTGTCAAAAACTTGAAAAATATTTTTTCGCCATCTTTTGTGCTGAAATGCTGCAACAGTTTTCGCCAACGCTATAAAGCTACTAACGTTTTTTGTGTTTCTTCAGCAAAGTGAGATTTTATACTGGGAAAATAAATTAGACAAGGAATTTTTTGAACTCAAACAACAAGGTTGGTCAAAGAAAGCGATACCGTAACTTTGCTGACTATCTCTCTCGTCTTCCGATAATTCCAGCTGAACTTTCTCTTCCCTACTTTCCTTCCCGACATGAATCAACCCATGTTTTTGTAATGTTATGTTTTTTTAAAATTTCTTTTGATTTAGTTTTGTTCTTTTTAAAGTTTTAAAACGACTGTAATTAAAACAATTAAGAGATTGTTGTCAAATTTTCCAGGTCGGCGACTGGTTCTCAGGTCAGCTCACTATATGCTGACGTCAGTCACCGGAAGTGACATTTCACTTCCTTAGCAACGCGCGAAAATCCGTCAGTGGGCCCTTAAATCCCCTGCTAAACAAAATCAAAATCCTATGCTTGATGCTTAACTTCCAATGCTACAGAAACGAAATAAAGCTAACCAGTTCACGTCATTCTTAGCTTTTGTTTTATGTTAACCAGGGTGTAATTTTCGGGTTTGTTTCTTAAGGACGTTCGCGCTAATTGTTTCTGTGCAGCCTTACTGCGCACGCAAATTCACATGCCACGTCATCCATGAGCGCGCGCGCTAAGTCATAAAATAAACAAATGATAAGGCATATCGCCATTGCTAGAGCTTTGACTGGATTTAACGATCTTGGACGTTCGGTGACCCCAATTTTTCTTTCGATGAATCATTTTCTCTACTGATTTTCTACGTTTAGGGAAAAAATGAAAAAATCTATCGACTAGAAGTTTAAATTTTTGGTAAAATGCACCATCGAATTCCGTTCTTAGTAGCTCTTCGTGCATCTGTGCGGCGGTCTCAAATGCCTCTTAAGGGTTAAATTTTGTGAAAACGTTAGTAAGATTTGGAATTATTTACGCAACAAACCCACTTCTACAAAATATGACTAAGATCGTTTGCCTCCGTTGACTAACCTTCGATACTTTTAACTATAAACCCCTGTAGACCGTGCTTAATGATATGCGACAATTTTTCGAAATCAGTATAGTTTACCATACGCTTTATCTCTGAAACGAAGACGGTGACCCCCAAATTTTTTTGCATTTCTGGCACAAGTAACTAATTATCTGCCTGCAGTAAAAATTTAAAGAAATTCTATCGACTGGAAAAATTTCGCGCGAACGTCCTTAAATAGGGTATCAATTTGCGTTTGCTGGCCGCGTCCTTAAATAGGGTCAGGGTTTAAGACCCTTTGCGGCACACACCTATCCGAAATTGACGGGAGTACCCCCACCCCCCGAGATGACAATCAAGAGACTAATGGAGCAATTTCCTTGCTTTGTCTGCAGGTGGAACAGCTACATGGGAAACGCCACTTGTCTTGTCCAGCACTTGCCTACCAGAGGCGTCCAAGTTTCAAAGGTGACAAAGCTTTGAAAATTAAATTCCTGAATTATACCAAAGTTTGATTTGAACGCAAGTGAAGCTTGCAGGCCACGATAGTAAAACAGTTGATCAATTAGGTCAAATTATCGTGATGCGTCCTCAAATTCTCCCAACAACTTTTCAACAAATGTTTGAAGTCTAGTAAGGAGTATTTCTAGGCTGATTATGACCAACTTGTGCGACGTACAAGGCTACGTTTCAGAATCTGTAGCAACTCGGAATCTCGCTTTTCTGGTAGAATGAGCGCCGAAGTCGCGAAATCGACAGAGCTACGAATATCACAGGTTTAATTTATCATATATTGAACTATTTACATTTTTATTTGTTATTTTACGTATACACCGGCGTGAAAATAACGCTAATATCAAGCCGTTACGTATGTGAAAGTGTCTCCACTAGAGTTCTCTCCAAAAAGCTCGGCATAAAGGAAAGTACGAGCTTTGGAGCTACTTCAAAGTTTTTTACTGCACTGTGAATGTTTTAAACCCTTAAAATTTCGGGCGGTTTTATTTTGGGACGCTTTTTTGTCCCAAATCGAAATCATCCGAAAGTAATGTATGCTAGAGGGTTTCATAAGCTGGGATGACATTAGTAACATGTCTACCTCTGGTACCGTAGGACCTCACAAAAAACCTTAAGACACAAAGCATCTGGGTTCTGTGTACATCCGTATCAAGGATGGCCTAAACAAGGAGTTCCTGCCATCATGTGGAGAGACGACTGTAGCGAGGAAAGACTTCAGCTGGATCTATTCAAGCTCAGAGGTCAGTGAACAGTGAGGGCTGATTATGGATTTTCAGTTCAAAGTAGACTACGAGTAGTCCCTCTTTCGCTTAGTCCGTCTTGCGAAACGCGAAAGAAACCTCCCTCTTTCGCTTAGTCCGTCTTGCGAAACGCGAAAGAAACCCGCGAGAAAAAATGGCCGCGCGAGATCCTGGTGGCAAAATGCAATCTCGCCACCAGGATCTCGCGCGGCCTTTTTTTTCTCGCGAGTTTCTTTCGCGTTTCGCAAGACGGACTAAGCGAAAGAGGGACTACTCGTAGTCTAAGTTCAAAGCTTATGGACCTTAAACAGCCCTAAAACCTTTTATAGGCCCAGGACATTTGAATTGAACCCCTAAAGGTGACCAATCAGGGTTCGGCTGGACCCCTCAAAGGTACCACTTCGGAATGGAAGCTGGTAACCTTAAACTTGTCAAATCATCTTTTTAACTGATTGTATAATTTCTAAATGGGTAATAAAGTGTGTTGAATGGACATGAGAGAATTTATTTTTTATTTCTTCGAGTGAAACTCTAAATGATGCCTTGGCGGCTTACTCTAATAGCGTT
>JAHPZR010047787.1:0-19648 GCA_019787425.1 Platygyra sinensis
CATTTCCTTAAATTTTTTTAGCTGTACAAAACTTCCCACCCACCCACCCAAAAAAAAATTCAAATACCATCGTATGGGTATGGATATTTTCTGGAACTGCACCATTGCAACAATTTGATTGTGTTTTGAATTTCATTTTCATGACAGTGACTGGAAATGCAAACTTTAAGATGACCCAGACATCCTTTACATTAGTGGATTAGCCAACCACAATCTGCCCTGCACAAATTATAGAAGATCTTAAAATAATGCCAAGGGATTAAGCACGTTTGTTATGGTGGTTTCCAAAAACCAGTGTTTGTAAAAGAGGGATTACTATGCTAGATCGACCATGGATTCAGAAGAAGTGAGGATTTTTATGCCACAACTAGGTAACAACCACTTAAATATTGTTGAACGTTAGTTAAAACAGTGGGTCAAGATTTGTTTGCTATGACATCTTAAAAAGGCACATTAACGCTCGGACTACCGCTTCATAGTAAAAAAGAGCAAATAATCTAATTGTTTAGTATAAATTCTTCTAGATCCCACACATGACTTGCCATTTAAAAAATGCAGGTGTGGCATGGTGAATCTTTTTTCCATTATATTCATTTGTTTTACAAAATAAGAAACCATAACACATCTTTCATTTAAATATATCAAAATATAATATCCACTTGCATCAAAATTTTCATCCAAACATGGAAGAAAAAACAAAAAAACAACAAAAAACCAAACTTTATATTCGAAGACCTCCAACATCGCACATTATTGCAATTAGTGTTAATGTGTTAAGCAATCAGTTTAAGGATTTTGAAGTCGTATCCAAGCTAGAATTCTACTAAAATTAATATATAAGACATTTGAGGTAACAACAGCAAATTGGAACAAGGAACCTATTCCTTTAAGTGTGTTTGCCGCAACAAATTTCGAATACCTGTTCGACTGCTACAAAAATATACAGAAAATCATGTTGATTCTAGGTAGGCTGATTTTAGGACTTGCCTGCCTATACCATTTATTTACGATAAAATACCTTTTTTTCTGAAAAAATTTCCAAAACCATCCATTAAAACACTAAAATTCATTTTTACACATAAACCGTATCAAACATTATTTGCTTGTATTCCAGGTTTATTTAATAAAAGTAATGAATTTACTTCCCATTCCTCAGTGGAAATTTTAACTCAGGTGTACATAGAAGGAGAAGATTCTTATACCATAGAAGATGAGGACAAGATGACTTCAGTGAAGGTATAGAAAAATTACGTTTTGAGACAAGAAGCATCAATCTTTGGAACAAAATTCCAATGATGAGTGGGAGTTAAGTATTTGTGAGAAGTATCCTCACGACGCCCTTCGTCGGATGTGAGAATTTACAATCATATGTATTAAGATGCACATACTACATTATTCTGTGAGTAATAACACCCACATGTGATATAGCTGTATTCTTCAAAAAACAAAAGCAATTATTTTTTCAAAACAATTACGACCAAACACATAACCATAAATTATTACAAAAAACCAAACTGATTTGCACACGATCACAAATAAGGAATATAATTGGAATTTTCACTGATAACTATTTCAATCTATTTGAAGGTCTGTACTCACGTGGAAAATCACATATCCTGCGACTGGCAGTACCTATCCAGTGTATCATTGAGTTTTGCAACACCACAGTGGAGGAAACAGTAACACCTGACAACAACGCCCAGAAAATGGTGAAATTTCTAGTGATAGTGGTCCTGAATCTCAAATTACAGATGAAACAGAACACAATTCATCAACACAGCACAATGATGAAAGTATGCCAAACACTACTGTGACAGCAGAAGCAATTAATGTGGCTTGTTCTATTGTGAGATCATGCCTTGCTCAGATTTGTAAGTAGATTTGAATTTGCAAAACACAGTTAACTCTTTTCATGTATTAACCAAACATATTGTTTTCAGTCAAACGCATTACATTTCATTATTGTAATTACTAATTTCATGTCAACAAAATTAATCACATGCATACCCTTAACCAATTGAAACTGAATGATTTCCACCATGCCCACAATGAAAAGAATTATTTCATTTAGCAATATGAAATTAATGACACAGAGGAGTAATGTGCATGTAATAATGTTAATTTAAGGAAACGGAAATAACTTATTATTTTCCAGTTACAAGTTGAGAGATTTGATTTAATTCAACAAAATGCAAAAAGGGGAGTGCAATGCTAACTTTGTCAACCTAATTTCCCAGTATAGACTAGGAATTATTGCAAAGGACAGTATCCCAGTTATTTGTCTTTAAATTATAGATAGCACCCTGGGCGTGCTCTGATTTGTCAAAAACCTATGTTTTATCAGAGTATAAAACTTAGAAAAAGCGTGTTTTATTGTTTTGCGCGCATAAAACCTATATTTTAGAGCAAATGAAGAAGCCTAAGCCATGTATTACACTGTGATAAAACACTCCGGTCATTTCAGAACATTCGAGAAATCTAGAAAACACTCGCCTGTTCTCGTGTTTTCTACATTTCCCTCGTGTTCTCAATTGACCATCGTGTTTTATCACAGTGTAATACACAGCTTACGATTCTTTATTTGTTAAATAATGTATCAGTTTTGCTCCATAACAATAAGGCCATACACACTTATAAAGAACAAATAAACTAGGTACTATGTTATTATTTCTTGTAACCAAAATATAATAATTCTCAATTACTTTTTTAAAGTATACTTGCATAAGATTTTCATTAATGTGTTGCAGGTGCCCTGAATGGCAAGTCTTTCATAACCAATGCCCTTGAAGGCACTGACAACCCAGAAGATGATTTCAATGAGAAACAAGTCCGACAAAGACCTATATTTGATGAGTTCAAGAAGATGCTGGGCAATGTTATTCTTAAACCAGGCAAAGTTGTCAGCCTTACCATACTCAACCAGAAAGGCGTGTTTCGAAAGAACACTCAAGGCTTAAGTGGAAAGTCTCTTATGCTGAAGGTGGGTACTAAGTCAAGTAACCACAACTACAATTTAAAACAGCATCCATTAAATGAAATCAAGACATAAAAGAATGCATTTCCACACACAAGCCAATAGTCAGTGAAATATGATAATGTTAAATTTCATATTAAATGAAACTTACCCACAAACACTTTTATTGTATTAATCCTACCCCATTTATCCATTTTTATTCCTTGCTTTCAAAGGTGGTAAATGACTTGCCAACCCTGCACCTCGGAAAAGTAGAAACCTACACAATTCCAGGAAACAAATCACAGGTATAATAAAAACATTATCTCATATATACACAGGAGAGCCACAAGACACAAATATTCAATACCTCAATCATCTTCAAGTTTAAACGGCTGTCCCAGAATTCAATTAATAAAAACACTACATGTATCTCATATATGCACAGGAGTGCCAAAAGACACAAACATTCAAAATAAAATCATCTTCAAGTTTAAACAACATTAATAATACTTAATCACTTTAAGTAAAGCAATGGACATTTAAAAGAAAAGCCAGTAAAACCTTAAAGTGGTACTGCGACCAAAAAAAAATTCTTTTTTTTTTTTTGGATTTCAAAACAATGTTAACTCAACACTAACTGACCCAAGTTTTAAGTTCTGATTTTAAAAAGGCACCTGTTTATTTTAACTGGAATTTTCTTATTTATTAGTCCGCCATTACTGACTTTAAAATCTTAAGAGAGCTGGGTCGAGGAGAAAATGACGTCAGAGACTCACTAGTTTAAGAATGCAATGCGTGTGCACGCAGCTAAATTAGTATGCAGCACGGGAGTTTCGGGCTTTCAGACTTTTAATCCCGTGTTTTGCAAATATAATAAATTGCGTTTACACGCTGAAATCTTAAGCTAGTGAGTAAATGACGTCATTTTCTCTAGATCCAACCCTCTGATGTCCTGTCGGTCAGTTTTGAAAGTGAGTAATGGCGGACCGTGAAATCCAAAACTTACACTCAAAATAAACAGCCTTCGGATAAAACTCAAAGCCCAAAATTTTGCCAGTTAGGTGTTAAGCGAACACACTTTCAAAATCTGAGGAAAAAGAGGAAATGATTTTTTGATCATAGTACCACTTTAAAGAATAAAACAAATTTAGTAATTACATGAATAGACTTCAACAATTTATTTTCTCAATAAATAAAAGGTATAGACAATGCTGATCATTCTTAATACACAATTAACTAAATCATCAAATCATTATGCCCAGCACTACAATGCAGGTAAGAAAAAAAAAATCTCACCAAACCACTGCCTCGCCATTAAATGAAACTGACACTTTTAATTATTTACTTTCCCAAGGTTCATTTTTTCGTGAAGACACCTGTTCCTGACAGTCATGATGATGTTATCAGCTTTATACAAAGATTAGCATCAGTTGGAGTCAACCTTGATGCCTACAGAAAAGCTTACGAAGAGGATAATGAAGAGAGGTACTTGTTACAATAGGAATGAGAACAAGATAAATTAAAAAATTTCATTATAATTAACATTCCAAAAAATCATAATAACTTTCTATTCATTAATTGAGTCTTTCTTCTTCAAGTTATACAAATTATTATATTTATGTCATTCTAACGTAGGCTAGATTACATTGTTAAATAAAAATCCCAAAATAGGAACATTCAAGACATACAATAGAGCAAATACACCAAGCAGAACACACTTAACCACTAGAACTCAAAAATATTAATATGACACTTATAACAGAACCTGTTTGTAACAGACACCCTCTGTTAATAGTGAACTAGTACACACAAATCCAAAGAGGGTACATGTAATAAAAGTTGACTGTTCAACAAAACAAGAAATTTTAAATAACAATACCTCCACATAAACCACATAGTAACATATTTCCCATCATTTGTATTGCAGTGAAAGACACCTACAAGACTACAACTACAGGAAAAACATTGACTTAACCAACCCTTCAACATGCTCTCCTTCAAAGAGACCAAGACAAGCATAATATGATAAAACCAACTGTCAGTGACACAAGCTAATTTCCTCTGTACACAAAAAATGCAATCATTTCCTCATATTTATTTTGACATAAGGAACTCTGTTTATAAATAAGGTTTATAACTTTAATCTTAACATACAAATACATGTATATGCCTAATCAAAAAAGATCTTGATTTTAAACCAATCCAAATTCCTGCAATTATGTAGGGATGTGTAAATAATAAGTTACTATAACAAGTTACTGTTCACAGACAATTTGCCTCAGTTGCATTGCCGTGCTGTCTAAGAGAATCCATTCATGGTGTAAAAAACCTAAGAAAGATACCAAGGTTTTGCTGGCAATGTATTTTCAATTTAATAAATGGTTTCATTAATGTTGTTCTTAAAGACATAAAAAACAATTCATCTAAGAATAATTTGTTCCTAAAACATGGTTATCATATAAAAGAACATATTTGACAAGTTTTAATCAAGATCTATCATTGAAATAATTTTGTTACAGTTGATACAATTCCATATCACTTTTGGCCTCACGCTCCAAATTGCTGTATATCTATGCGCAACAATAGCAATGATTAAACTATACTACACAAAATAAGCCTGTAAGTGTATAACTCAACACAATCATTTCAAGTAGAAACAATAAAGAACACAAAACACAAAGCAACAAAATAATGTTAATCTGAGTTAGGTTTTTTCAAGAATTCCTTTACTAATAGCAAGTTGATATTTATACCTATGCATATTGCCTTTCTTCACAATGTAATTTAAATTAAAATAAAGTTTAATTATTGTTTTAAATTGGACTGCATTACATTTAACTTAAGTAATAAATTCACGGGGGCAACTTCTTTAAGCGAAGCACAAAGAGTACCACATCAATATAATATGGACCTTAAGCATGTGCATTTTTCTAATGCAGAAGGCAACCGGAAGGGAACATTTCGCATGCTACGGCCGTATTGTCTCCCAGATTTTTAAACCAATTGTCTCCAATGGAGAAAAGATTCTTAACAGTGTGAATGTGGTTGTGCAGCGGCAAGTTAAAAGTGAAAACAGCTCACTTCCAGTTACAGTCCGCATCTCAAAACAACCTGCTTTAGCTCCCTATAATGTTAGAAAACAGTCCTAAGAAAGAAAGCATGCTGATTGGTTAAAAATTCATGTTTGTATAACTCGATGAAAACACAGAACTAGCACAGGCTGTTGACGCAGTGATGCTGCGAGCAACAAGAATTAACATTTTGATAATCAAGGTTAGCAAGTTGTTTTCCTTTTCTTGTCGCACTGTTTTCTAAAAGAAATAGAGAACATGTACTCTGTGTTTCTATAGAGTTATAGAAACACTAGTGACAGTTTGGGAGAACTGAGAAAGCTGTAGAAACTCTGCCTGCCCCTCATGTTCCCACAGCATTTCTTGTTCTCCCAAACTTCCACTCGTGTTTCTAAAAGCTTTGTCAAAACAAGTTACATGTCTCCCATTTCTTAATTATAAATTTACATTTTTCAGTCAAACATTGGAGAAAAAAAATATTAGAGAATATTCAATGGACTACTTAAATTTCCCAAAATTAAGTGAATACTGCAAAGTACCTGTCCCAGCAACTACCCTACAAAAACTAGTCCCTTCGCAAGTGCCAGCCTTCAGCCAATATATAATAAAATATTTCCACAAAAATCGTCACATAATACGAAACCAAGCAATTACAACGAATACATCGAATAAAATGCTGTCGCAATATAATAAAAACTATCAACCTGCAATTATCCACTCCCTTCCTGTGTTTAGAGACGGAAAAAAAGGCCTGATTAAAGGTTACTAAACATTAAACGATCCAAAAACGCGAAATTCCAAACGCTAACACGCTCCGTCTCAGGTTATTCAAACCCACAACTTTCAAATTTTGAAACACATACTATACCTACCAAACACATCCAATGCAACAACACATAACTTCATCGTTGCACGAAAATTATCGCTTCGAATTTCAACATAACTGAAAATAAAGCTTCAAAAATAACTTACGATACCTTATTGGTAATTATCTTCCCAAAATCCATCTTCAAGAACAGATTGTTTCGATATTTTGCTCTGCATCCGCCATTTTGTAAGTTCTACAATGTTCATGTATGGAGTATTGGTGTGTCTTACCCAGAGATCAACAGGCGCCATAATTCATAAACTGCGTACGTTCCCTCGTACGAGTTGACTTGTTAAAGGCCGATTACACGGTATGATTTTGTTACGTACAACAAGCTTACGACAAGCCTAAGACATGACTTAAAACCAACAAGACAATTGTAAACCGAGTTGTACGTTTGAAAAAACAATTCTTGTCTGATGATGTGCAGTTCACAAACCGAACGAATCGTATACCATTGTTTCATGACTCTTTCGACTCGTACAAATCGAACGGGTCGTAAACTTGTATATACGCCCAAGTCCCTCTATTAAATGATGTGCAGTTAACCAACTGAACGATTCCTAAACCATTGTTTCAAGACTCGTGGACAACTATGTACGCCTAAGTCTCTCTAAAAATATGCAGTTCACCAACTGTACCACTCGTAAACCATTGTTTCACGACTCGTACCACTCGTACGGATCGTACGGGTCGTGGCCTTGTAAATTACGCCTAACTCCCTCTAATGATATGCAGTTCAGCAACTGTACGACTCGTAAACCATTGTTTCACGACACGTACGAGGCGTACGAGTCGTGGAGTTGTATATCCGCCTAAGTCTTTCTAATGATATTCAGTTCACCAACTGTACGACTCGTAAACCATTGTTTCACGACTCGAACGAATCGTACGGGTCGTGGAGTTGTATATCCGCCAAAGTCTCTCTAATGATATTCAATTCACCAACTGTACGACTCGTAAACCATTGTTTCACGACTCGTACAAATCGTACGGGTCGTACGGGTCGTGGAGTTGTATATCCGCCTAAGTCTTTCTAATGATATTCAGTTCACCAACTGTACGACTCGTAAACCATTGTTTCACGACTCGTACAAATCGTACGGGTCGTACGGGTCGTGGAGTTGTATATCCGCCAAAGTATCTCTAATGATATTCAATTCACCAACTGTACGACTCGTAAACCATTGTTTCACGACTCGAACGAATCGTACGGGTCGTACGGGTCGTGGAGTTGTATATCCGCCAAAGTCTCTCTAATGGTATTCAATTCACCAACTGTACGACTCGTAAACCATTGTTTCACGACTCGTACAAATCGTACGGGTCGTACGGGTTGTGGAGTTGTATATCCGCCTAAGTCTTTCTAATGATATTCAGTTCACCAACTGTACGACTCGTAAACCATTGTTTCACGACTCGTACAAATCGTACGGGTCGTACGGGTCGTGGAGTTGTATATCCGCCAAAGTATCTCTAATGATATTCAATTCACCAACTGTACGACTCGTAAACCATTGTTTCACGACTCGAACGAATCGTACGGGTCGTACGGGTCGTGGAGTTGTATATCCGCCAAAGTCTCTCTAATGATATTCAATTCACCAACTGTACGACTCGTAAACCATTGTTTCACGACTCGTACAAATCGTACGGGTCGTACGGGTCGTGGAGTTGTATATCCGCCTAAGTCTTTCTAATGATATTCAGTTCACCAACTGTACGACTCGTAAACCATTGTTTCACGACTCGTACGAGGCGTACGAGTCGTGGAGTTGTATATCCGCTTAAGTCTTTCTAATGATATTCAGTTCACCAACTGTACGACTCGTAAACCATTGTTTCACGACTCGAACAAATCGTACGGGTCGTACGGGTCGTGGAGTTGTATATCCGCCAAAGTCTCTCTAATGATATTCAATTCACCAACTTTACGACTCGTAAACCATTGTTTCACGACTCGTACAAATCGTACGGGTCGTACGGGTCGTGGAGTTGTATATCCGCCTAAGTCTTTCTAATGATATTCAGTTCACCAACTGTACGACTCGTAAATCATTGTTTCACGACTCGAACGAATCGTACGGGTCGTACGGGTCGTGGAGTTGTATATCCGCCAAAGTCTCTCTAATGATATTCAATTCACCAACTGTACGACTCGTAAACCATTGTTTCACGACTCGTACCACTCGTACGAGTCGTACAAAAAAGAAACTGCTATTACACGGGTGACCAGCTACGGACTTCTAATTTTGAGCAAATGGTGCGGGTTTCAAAAACCAAATCACTAATAGTGTTTCGAAGGCAAAATCATGTAACTTTCATTTTCATAGAAACGCTGTCACATGACCTCTTAGTGCAAGTGGCCTATTATCATGATAACCTGTTCCAGGCTCTCGATCAGTCCCAGACCCTGCTTGTCGCGCTCCCGCTTTTTCCATCGTCCTGCCCGCTGACCGAGAGCCAGCTGGCCAGGCTAAAATCATGAGGGTTGTCCAATATACACGAACTGATACGACCCGTGTAATAGCAGTTTCTTTTTTGTACGACTCGTACGAGTGGTACGAGTCGTGAAACAATGGTTTACGAGTCGTACAGTTGGTGAATTGAATATCATTAGAGAGACTTTGGCGGATATACAACTCCACGACCCGTACGACCCGTACGATTCGTTCGAGTCGTGAAACAATGATTTACGAGTCGTACAGTTGGTGAACTGAATATCATTAGAAAGACTTAGGCGGATATACAACTCCACGACCCGTACGACCCGTACGATTTGTACGAGTCGTGAAACAATGGTTTACGAGTCGTAAAGTTGGTGAATTGAATATCATTAGAGAGACTTTGGCGGATATACAACTCCACGACCCGTACGACCCGTACGATTTGTTCGAGTCGTGAAACAATGGTTTACGAGTCGTACAGTTGGTGAACTGAATATCATTAGAAAGACTTAAGCGGATATACAACTCCACGACTCGTACGCCTCGTACGAGTCGTGAAACAATGGTTTACGAGTCGTACAGTTGGTGAACTGAATATCATTAGAAAGACTTAGGCGGATATACAACTCCACGACCCGTACGACCCGTACGATTTGTACGAGTCGTGAAACAATGGTTTACGAGTCGTACAGTTGGTGAATTGAATATCATTAGAGAGACTTTGGCGGATATACAACTCCACGACCCGTACGACCCGTACGATTCGTTCGAGTCGTGAAACAATGGTTTACGAGTCGTACAGTTGGTGAATTGAATATCATTAGAGATACTTTGGCGGATATACAACTCCACGACCCGTACGACCCGTACGATTTGTACGAGTCGTGAAACAATGGTTTACGAGTCGTACAGTTGGTGAACTGAATATCATTAGAAAGACTTAGGCGGATATACAACTCCACAACCCGTACGACCCGTACGATTTGTACGAGTCGTGAAACAATGGTTTACGAGTCGTACAGTTGGTGAATTGAATACCATTAGAGAGACTTTGGCGGATATACAACTCCACGACCCGTACGACCCGTACGATTCGTTCGAGTCGTGAAACAATGGTTTACGAGTCGTACAGTTGGTGAATTGAATATCATTAGAGATACTTTGGCGGATATACAACTCCACGACCCGTACGACCCGTACGATTTGTACGAGTCGTGAAACAATGGTTTACGAGTCGTACAGTTGGTGAACTGAATATCATTAGAAAGACTTAGGCGGATATACAACTCCACGACCCGTACGACCCGTACGATTTGTACGAGTCGTGAAACAATGGTTTACGAGTCGTACAGTTGGTGAATTGAATATCATTAGAGAGACTTTGGCGGATATACAACTCCACGACCCGTACGATTCGTTCGAGTCGTGAAACAATGGTTTACGAGTCGTACAGTTGGTGAACTGAATATCATTAGAAAGACTTAGGCGGATATACAACTCCACGACTCGTACGCCTCGTACGTGTCGTGAAACAATGGTTTACGAGTCGTACAGTTGCTGAACTGCATATCATTAGAGGGAGTTAGGCGTAATTTACAAGGCCACGACCCGTACGATCCGTACGAGTGGTACGAGTCGTGAAACAATGGTTTACGAGTGGTACAGTTGGTGAACTGCATATTTTTAGAGAGACTTAGGCGTACATAGTTGTCCACGAGTCTTGAAACAATGGTTTAGGAATCGTTCAGTTGGTTAACTGCACATCATTTAATAGAGGGACTTGGGCGTATATACAAGTTTACGACCCGTTCGATTTGTACGAGTCGAAAGAGTCATGAAACAATGGTATACGATTCGTTCGGTTTGTGAACTGCACATCATCAGACAAGAATTGTTTTTTCAAACGTACAACTCGGTTTACAATTGTCTTGTTGGTTTTAAGTCATGTCTTAGGCTTGTCGTAAGCTTGTTGTACGTAACAAAATCATACCGTGTAATCGGCCTTTAACAAGTCAACTCGTACGAGGGAACGTACGCAGTTTATGAATTATGGCGCCTGTTGATCTCTGGGTAAGACACACCAATACTCCATACATGAACATTGTAGAACTTACAAAATGGCGGATGCAGAGCAAAATATCGAAACAATCTGTTCTTGAAGATGGATTTTGGGAAGATAATTACCAATAAGGTATCGTAAGTTATTTTTGAAGCTTTATTTTCAGTTATGTTGAAATTCGAAGCGATAATTTTCGTGCAACGATGAAGTTATGTGTTGTTGCATTGGATGTGTTTGGTAGGTATAGTATGTGTTTCAAAATTTGAAAGTTGTGGGTTTGAATAACCTGAGACGGAGCGTGTTAGCGTTTGGAATTTCGCGTTTTTGGATCGTTTAATGTTTAGTAACCTTTAATCAGGCCTTTTTTTCCGTCTCTAAACACAGGAAGGGAGTGGATAATTGCAGGTTGATAGTTTTTATTATATTGCGACAGCATTTTATTCGATGTATTCGTTGTAATTGCTTGGTTTCGTATTATGTGACGATTTTTGTGGAAATATTTTATTATATATTGGCTGAAGGCTGGCACTTGCGAAGGGACTAGTTTTTGTAGGGTAGTTGCTGGGACAGGTACTTTGCAGTATTCACTTAATTTTGGGAAATTTAAGTAGTCCATTGAATATTCTCTAATATTTTTTTTCTCCAATGTTTGACTGAAAAATGTAAATTTATAATTAAGAAATGGGAGACATGTAACTTGTTTTGACAAAGCTTTTAGAAACACGAGTGGAAGTTTGGGAGAACAAGAAATGCTGTGGGAACATGAGGGGCAGGCAGAGTTTCTACAGCTTTCTCAGTTCTCCCAAACTGTCACTAGTGTTTCTATAACTCTATAGAAACACAGAGTACATGTTCTCTATTTCTTTTAGAAAACAGTGCGACAAGAAAAGGAAAACAACTTGCTAACCTTGATTATCAAAATGTTAATTCTTGTTGCTCGCAGCATCACTGCGTCAACAGCCTGTGCTAGTTCTGTGTTTTCATCGAGTTATACAAACATGAATTTTTAACCAATCAGCATGCTTTCTTTCTTAGGACTGTTTTCTAACATTATAGGGAGCTAAAGCAGGTTGTTTTGAGATGCGGACTGTAACTGGAAGTGAGCTGTTTTCACTTTTAACTTGCCGCTGCACAACCACATTCACACTGTTAAGAATCTTTTCTCCATTGGAGACAATTGGTTTAAAAATCTGGGAGACAATACGGCCGTAGCATGCGAAATGTTCCCTTCCGGTTGCCTTCTGCATTAGAAAAATGCACATGCTTAAGGTCCATATTATATTGATGTGGTACTCTTTGTGCTTCGCTTAAAGAAGTTGCCCCCGTGAATTTATTACTTAAGTTAAATGTAATGCAGTCCAATTTAAAACAATAATTAAACTTTATTTTAATTTAAATTACATTGTGAAGAAAGGCAATATGCATAGGTATAAATATCAACTTGCTATTAGTAAAGGAATTCTTGAAAAAACCTAACTCAGATTAACATTATTTTGTTGCTTTGTGTTTTGTGTTCTTTATTGTTTCTACTTGAAATGATTGTGTTGAGTTATACACTTACAGGCTTATTTTGTGTAGTATAGTTTAATCATTGCTATTGTTGCGCATAGATATACAGCAATTTGGAGCGTGAGGCCAAAAGTGATATGGAATTGTATCAACTGTAACAAAATTATTTCAATGATAGATCTTGATTAAAACTTGTCAAATATGTTCTTTTATATGATAACCATGTTTTAGGAACAAATTATTCTTAGATGAATTGTTTTTTATGTCTTTAAGAACAACATTAATGAAACCATTTATTAAATTGAAAATACATTGCCAGCAAAACCTTGGTATCTTTCTTAGGTTTTTTACACCATGAATGGATTCTCTTAGACAGCACGGCAATGCAACTGAGGCAAATTGTCTGTGAACAGTAACTTGTTATAGTAACTTATTATTTACACATCCCTACATAATTGCAGGAATTTGGATTGGTTTAAAATCAAGATCTTTTTTGATTAGGCATATACATGTATTTGTATGTTAAGATTAAAGTTATAAACCTTATTTATAAACAGAGTTCCTTATGTCAAAATAAATATGAGGAAATGATTGCATTTTTTTGTGTACAGAGGAAATTAGCTTGTGTCACTGACAGTTGGTTTTATCATATTATGCTTGTCTTGGTCTCTTTGAAGGAGAGCATGTTGAAGGTTGGTTAAGTCAATGTTTTTCCTGTAGTTGTAGTCTTGTAGGTGTCTTTCACTGCAATACAAATGATGGGAAATATGTTACTATGTGGTTTATGTGGAGGTATTGTTATTTAAAATTTCTTGTTTTGTTGAACAGTCAACTTTTATTACATGTACCCTCTTTGGATTTGTGTGTACTAGTTCACTATTAACAGAGGGTGTCTGTTACAAACAGGTTCTGTTATAAGTGTCATATTAATATTTTTGAGTTCTAGTGGTTAAGTGTGTTCTGCTTGGTGTATTTGCTCTATTGTATGTCTTGAATGTTCCTATTTTGGGATTTTTATTTAACAATGTAATCTAGCCTACGTTAGAATGACATAAATATAATAATTTGTATAACTTGAAGAAGAAAGACTCAATTAATGAATAGAAAGTTATTATGATTTTTTTGGAATGTTAATTATAATGAAATTTTTTAATTTATCTTGTTCTCATTCCTATTGTAACAAGTACCTCTCTTCATTATCCTCTTCGTAAGCTTTTCTGTAGGCATCAAGGTTGACTCCAACTGATGCTAATCTTTGTATAAAGCTGATAACATCATCATGACTGTCAGGAACAGGTGTCTTCACGAAAAAATGAACCTTGGGAAAGTAAATAATTAAAAGTGTCAGTTTCATTTAATGGCGAGGCAGTGGTTTGGTGAGATTTTTTTTTTCTTACCTGCATTGTAGTGCTGGGCATAATGATTTGATGATTTAGTTAATTGTGTATTAAGAATGATCAGCATTGTCTATACCTTTTATTTATTGAGAAAATAAATTGTTGAAGTCTATTCATGTAATTACTAAATTTGTTTTATTCTTTAAAGTGGTACTATGATCAAAAAATCATTTCCTCTTTTTCCTCAGATTTTGAAAGTGTGTTCGCTTAACACCTAACTGGCAAAATTTTGGGCTTTGAGTTTTATCCGAAGGCTGTTTATTTTGAGTGTAAGTTTTGGATTTCACGGTCCGCCATTACTCACTTTCAAAACTGACCGACAGGACATCAGAGGGTTGGATCTAGAGAAAATGACGTCATTTACTCACTAGCTTAAGATTTCAGCGTGTAAACGCAATTTATTATATTTGCAAAACACGGATTAAAAGTCTGAAAGCCCGAAACTCCCGTGCTGCATACTAATTTAGCTGCGTGCACACGCATTGCATTCTTAAACTAGTGAGTCTCTGACGTCATTTTCTCCTCGACCCAGCTCTCTTAAGATTTTAAAGTCAGTAATGGCGGACTAATAAATAAGAAAATTCCAGTTAAAATAAACAGGTGCCTTTTTAAAATCAGAACTTAAAACTTGGGTCAGTTAGTGTTGAGTTAACATTGTTTTGAAATCCAAAAAAAAAAAAAGAATTTTTTTTTGGTCGCAGTACCACTTTAAGGTTTTACTGGCTTTTCTTTTAAATGTCCATTGCTTTACTTAAAGTGATTAAGTATTATTAATGTTGTTTAAACTTGAAGATGATTTTATTTTGAATGTTTGTGTCTTTTGGCACTCCTGTGCATATATGAGATACATGTAGTGTTTTTATTAATTGAATTCTGGGACAGCCGTTTAAACTTGAAGATGATTGAGGTATTGAATATTTGTGTCTTGTGGCTCTCCTGTGTATATATGAGATAATGTTTTTATTATACCTGTGATTTGTTTCCTGGAATTGTGTAGGTTTCTACTTTTCCGAGGTGCAGGGTTGGCAAGTCATTTACCACCTTTGAAAGCAAGGAATAAAAATGGATAAATGGGGTAGGATTAATACAATAAAAGTGTTTGTGGGTAAGTTTCATTTAATATGAAATTTAACATTATCATATTTCACTGACTATTGGCTTGTGTGTGGAAATGCATTCTTTTATGTCTTGATTTCATTTAATGGATGCTGTTTTAAATTGTAGTTGTGGTTACTTGACTTAGTACCCACCTTCAGCATAAGAGACTTTCCACTTAAGCCTTGAGTGTTCTTTCGAAACACGCCTTTCTGGTTGAGTATGGTAAGGCTGACAACTTTGCCTGGTTTAAGAATAACATTGCCCAGCATCTTCTTGAACTCATCAAATATAGGTCTTTGTCGGACTTGTTTCTCATTGAAATCATCTTCTGGGTTGTCAGTGCCTTCAAGGGCATTGGTTATGAAAGACTTGCCATTCAGGGCACCTGCAACACATTAATGAAAATCTTATGCAAGTATACTTTAAAAAAGTAATTGAGAATTATTATATTTTGGTTACAAGAAATAATAACATAGTACCTAGTTTATTTGTTCTTTATAAGTGTGTATGGCCTTATTGTTATGGAGCAAAACTGATACATTATTTAACAAATAAAGAATCGTAAGCTGTGTATTACACTGTGATAAAACACGATGGTCAATTGAGAACACGAGGGAAATGTAGAAAACACGAGAACAGGCGAGTGTTTTCTAGATTTCTCGAATGTTCTGAAATGACCGGAGTGTTTTATCACAGTGTAATACATGGCTTAGGCTTCTTCATTTGCTCTAAAATATAGGTTTTATGCGCGCAAAACAATAAAACACGCTTTTTCTAAGTTTTATACTCTGATAAAACATAGGTTTTTGACAAATCAGAGCACGCCCAGGGTGCTATCTATAATTTAAAGACAAATAACTGGGATACTGTCCTTTGCAATAATTCCTAGTCTATACTGGGAAATTAGGTTGACAAAGTTAGCATTGCACTCCCCTTTTTGCATTTTGTTGAATTAAATCAAATCTCTCAACTTGTAACTGGAAAATAATAAGTTATTTCCGTTTCCTTAAATTAACATTATTACATGCACATTACTCCTCTGTGTCATTAATTTCATATTGCTAAATGAAATAATTCTTTTCATTGTGGGCATGGTGGAAATCATTCAGTTTCAATTGGTTAAGGGTATGCATGTGATTAATTTTGTTGACATGAAATTAGTAATTACAATAATGAAATGTAATGCGTTTGACTGAAAACAATATGTTTGGTTAATACATGAAAAGAGTTAACTGTGTTTTGCAAATTCAAATCTACTTACAAATCTGAGCAAGGCATGATCTCACAATAGAACAAGCCACATTAATTGCTTCTGCTGTCACAGTAGTGTTTGGCATACTTTCATCATTGTGCTGTGTTGATGAATTGTGTTCTGTTTCATCTGTAATTTGAGATTCAGGACCACTATCACTAGAAATTTCACCATTTTCTGGGGCGTTGTTGTCAGGTGTTACTGTTTCCTCCACTGTGGTGTTGCAAAACTCAATGATACACTGGATAGGTACTGCCAGTCGCAGGATATGTGATTTTCCACGTGAGTACAGACCTTCAAATAGATTGAAATAGTTTTCAGTGAAAATCAATTATATTCCTTATTTGTGATGTGGCAAATCAGTTGGTTTTTTTGTAATAATTTATAGTTATGTGTTGGTCTAATTGTTTTGAAAAAAAGAATTGCTTTTTGTTTTGATAATAGCAGCTATATACCATGTGGGTGTATTACCAACAGAATAATGTAGTAATGTGCATCTAATTTCATATTATTGTAAAATTCTCACCTCCGACAAGGGCATCGTGAGGATACTTCTCACAAATACTTAACTCCCACTCATCATGGATTTGTTCAAAAGAATTGATGGCTTCTTGGCTCAAAACGTATTTTTTTCTATACACTTCAACTGAAGTCATCTGTCCTCATCTTCTATGGTATAAGAATCTTCTCCTTCTATGTACAGCTGAGTTAAAAATTTCACTGTGAATGGAAGTAAATTCATTACTTTTATTAAAAGAAACCTTGAATACAAACAAATGTGTTGAATAATGTTATGTGTAAAAGTGAATTTTAGTGTTTTATGGATGGTTTGGAACTTTTTTCCTATGGTATTTATCTAAATATGGATATAGCAGGCAAGTCTAAAATAGCCAATACCTAGAAACAACATGATTTCTGTATATTTTTGTAGCAGTAGTAAACAGGTATTCGAAATTTGTTGAGGCAAACACACTTAAAGGGAATAGGTCCCTGTTCCGATTGTTGTTGTTACTTCAAATGTCTTGTACCTATATTAATTTAGTAGAATTCTACTAGGATACCACTTCAAATCCTTAAAACTGATTGCTTAACACATTGAACACTATCAGCAATTAATGTGCAGATGTTGGAGGTCTTCGAATAAATGAAGTTTGGTTTTGTTCTTCCAGTGTTTTGGAGGAAACTTTTGATGCAAGTGGATAATTATATTTCTGATATATTTAAATGAAAGATGTTTATGGTTTCTTAATTTTTTAAAAACAAATGAATATAATGGAAAAAAAGACGCACCATGCACCAACTTCATTTGTAAATGGCAAGTCAGTGTTTGGGATGTAGAAAGAATTATACTAAACAATTAGATTATTTACTCTTGATTACTATGAAGCGGTAGTGGAGGCGTTATGTGCCTTTTTGAGATGTCATATCAAACAAATCTTGAGCCACTGTTTAACTTAACCTTTTCAACAATATTTTAAGTGGTTGTTACCTAGATGTGGCATAAAAATCCTCACTTCTTCTGAATCCATGTCATCTAGCATAGTATCCCTCATTTTACAAAACGCTGGTTTGGGAAACCACCATAACAAACGCGACGTGAATCCCTTGGCATTATTTTGAAGATCTTCTATAATTGGCAGGGCAGATTGTGGTTGGGTAAATCCAACTAATGTAAAGGATGTCTGGTCATCTTAAAGTTTGCATTTTCCAGTCACTGTCATGAAAATGAAATTCAAAAACAATAAAAAATTGTTGCAATGTGCAGTTCCAGAAAATATCCATACTCCCATACAGAAGGTATTGGAATTTCCTTTGGGTGGGTGGGGTGGGAGGTTTTGTAAGGATAAAAAAATTTAAAGAAATGTATGAATCTTAATTGGATTTCCAGAAGCTTCAGATGGTCGAACAAAAACTTCCTTTCTGTGGAGAGGTATGGATATTTTCTGGAATTACATAATGAATGTAACTTTATTATTGTATGGATGTACCGGTATCTTGCAATTATCGCCTTAATTTGTTGAAACAGACTTTGGTTCATAGAGAAGTTCCCCTTAACTTATTTAAGAATTTGTCATTTTAAACAAATGTATAGTTCCAGGAAAAATCCATATCTTTGCTATGGTGGGAATGCTGGTACTCCAGACACCCACAGTACTCGAAATTCCAATTCTTAAAATGCCATACATTTATTTATTTATTATTATTATTTTTTTTTTTTTGGGGGGGGGGGTGGGTTTAGAAAACCCAATCCTCTAGAAATTTTTATCCCTTTTATTAGCTCTTAATACTCCTTAAACTACATCAATAGAGAAAGTGAATGCTCATGAATCCCATTGTTATCAGGGGTCTCTTAATAATATCATTTACAAAATACAGTTTGAACTAACAAGCAAACTCTGTATTTCTCATATCTATAAGTGATATTCATGTGTTTTGTTGAGACTCTTTAAAGATTACAATTCATTCTAATTTCTACTGACTGTTAAAAACTTATGTCTTTGTATGCCCCAGTAGTGGATACTGCATAGAAAAACAGTTAGTTGAATCTGTCTTATAATCTGTATTGCATAGCTCCCAATTAAATTTGTTGCGAATTAAGGTTAATTGACAAGGGAACAAGATCATTTTTTTTTTGTTTTGAATTTATTCCTCTACATTTAAAACTCAACTCATTAGGGAATTTTCTATTTTTTTAGGAACATAAATGCTTGTTACTAATCCAACAAAAAGCTTTAGCGTATGAAAAAAGATAACAGATAGTTGCATAATAAATATGAAGCAAGTACCACGATAAGTAACTCGCCAGTTTCGCGGGTCTTTGCTTTCCAGTGTACATTTGAGGAAATCTTGATACTCTTTTGTATCGCTAACTTGTAACTTGGTCGCTGAATACATATTCATTGTGGAAAGAAGGAAACTAGCTCATCGAAAGACCATGCAGCGGGCACCAGAATTGGCCAGGATATCTCCGAATTTATCCCAAGTACAATG
>JAHPZR010047789.1:0-5000 GCA_019787425.1 Platygyra sinensis
AAAACTTGGGTCTACTTGGGACTCCGTTTGGTCAGGGCTTGCGTGCGCTTGCGTTGACTTGCGAAGACTTGCGCTCACTTTGGTCGAGATTAACAGCTGTCCATGGCTGCCACTGCCCTGGTGATATGGCTGTGCGCATGCGTTAGGTACTGGCCACACCGTGGGTTGGTGTTCGAGTGTGTCACTTGCTTTTATTGTCGTTACCCAAGTCAAAGCAAATTTTCACCATTTGACCACCCAACCCAAGTCAACCCAAGTTGAGTGACGGCCATTAACCTATTATTGGCCAATGAAATAAAGTGGGTTTTTTTTACGACTTGCGTGTACTTGCGACCCAACGCAAGTCTCTGCGCAAGTCCAATTTGCGTCTTCTTGCGACCACTCGCAGGTCCGTTTGTCCAGGGCTTTAGATACAACTTCTAGCAAAAATGATTTTAGCATCGAACATACGGCTAGAGCTGTTTTTTTTTGCTTTTTGGCTAGTATTGCCATGATTGCTGTTTGGAAAAAGGACGAATTTTTTACCGTTTATATTGTTTTCAAAATCTCAGCCATGGGTTTAAGATATTTTTAAAACTTCCAAATTCAGCCTCCCGCGATAAATAAAGTATAGTGAATAAAAAAGCAATCCCAAACCAGCATCAAAAATATGCGACTCAGTACCAGGCCGGAGCGGTCAAACAGTAGGATGCTTCGAAGCTGGTCATTTTACCACGTGCTCCGATCAAAAGTTCGTTCAAACACTGTAATTGCAAACAAGAGGATCTAAGAGCCATTTACGGTACCTGAATTGAAGTGTTGTTTTCAAATTATGGGGATTTCCAGAACAGAGACACGGCTTGGTTGACATGTAAAAGGTATCAAGATCGATCGTTGCGTCGGCTTTGTAGCATGCTTGGACTTCAACGAAAGCTTAAGACAATTCTCATGATTCTGATTATTATATATTTGTGCATCAACATTTATCACACATCGCGAAGCATTTTACAAAACGAGGCCCAGATGGCTCTGTTAAAGCAAGTCCTTAACAAACCTCTTTGCGTAGCACACCAGAAAACAATTCAGCGACTCCGAAGATTAACCAAAGACCTGACGTACGTTAGGATGTCTGTAGATCGCGATGTCGCCATGGCGAGGATTATCGACGGTCATTACGACAATCTACGAAAGCTACTTCGAGAAATCGAATTTATTACGAGCACCAACGTGGACGAAGACGGACGAAGACGATTCAGCGACGACGAAGTAAAAGAATCGCAAGTCGTGTGCCCCGAGGTTTATAAAGGATCTGTCCATGGCTATCCGTTTTATACAAAGGGTTTTGAAACTCAAGACTGCTCAGTCAAACAAAACATAAAAGAGCTTGTGACATTAATTTTTGATGAAGTTGTTTTAACGACAGCAACTGGTGTTAAAAATGATACTTTTATTCAATCAAGTCGCGTTGAACAGTTGTTAGCTTTCATAGAAAGCGTATACCGCTTATTTCCTGGGATCACGGTCAATATCGTGCTAGGAAAAACTGGAATCAGCGAGAGCTGGAAGCGATTAAGAATAAGTTAAACCAAAATAATTTGCGTACTAAAGCTTTCATTTATTCTGTCAAAACCAACGGGTTTAACAAGGGAAAATTACTTCAAAGCATAATCAATCGAATAAAAACAGAATTTACCTTGATTGCGCCGCGTTTGACAAATTTCACAAACGATATCAACCTCGCAAGGCTCGTAAGAATTCTCTCGACTCGTAAAAATACCTTATTTGCGGGTGGCAGTTTTAGGAATTTAACAGGTCACTGGTCACATGGTTGTCTTCAAATGCAACTCAAAAATTACACTCTGTCATATAAAGCAGGTTACTATCATTCACTCTCCGAATGCTTGGTTTGTGACAACATCCAAGGGCCATTTCTTGCGAAAACATTCGTACTACGAGACATTGGTTTTGGTCTGAGTGGAGGACATGGTATTTTCAGAGACTTATTTTTGAGGGTAAAAGATCGATACTCCAGCTCACATCCGGGACTGGATCATGGCGAAACTGCGGTAGTAACATGCCCGGATGTAATGTTCCATACGCAGAATTCTCCAGCACGCAACGAGGAACTTGTAAACTTTGCTAATAAGCACAACATTAAAAAGATCGTTGAAGCGGACGGCACAATTCGCTGGTTTGGCTGCCGAAGAGGGTTAAAATATCGAGATGGAGAGAAATGCCCTCTAAAGTCGGGACTGGCCGTTCCGCCGTGTTGCTTGGAGAACATAGCTGATGCGATTAAATTCGTGATGGAGCAATGCGGAAGGAATAATATAACATGCGAGCTACAGGAAGGGACGCTATTAGGTGCTGTTAAACTGAACAAGGTGCTGCCTTGGGAGAGGGATGCTGATATCACATTTCTAACGGAGGATTTTCCAAAGTTGGTCAAGATAAAAGACGTATTCACTGGACAAGGATATGCTATTCATGATATTCGTAAGTGTTATAAATAACATGGTAGTTTAATCAGTCTTTTTATCGAAATTCTTTGTCAGTTGTGAGATCATCCCAACAACGGACAGGAGCAAATTGGAATTTTCACAACACTACTTGAGAAACCTACATTTATTTTTTTGATAAAATCATGGCTGGAAATTATGGGGAATGCAGTATGTCCGTAGCGTTTATAAAAGATGGTGTTCCTTTATTTTCTAAGAAAATTATGTCCTTTCGAGGTGTACTGAGAAAAATTACTGAACGTCCCGCTTCTGCATCCAGCAATAGGTGTTTTAGACCTCAGAAGTGCATTTATTTTCTTAGAGGACACAGAACACCATCTTCTATTGGGTAAATAAAGCACCAGGGAGTTAGAGAAAACCGTATTAAACAGTTGACCGAATCATAGCCCAGCCGAGCAACTCTAGTTTCTTGGGAATACTAATAATAATCATCAAGCAAGTGCAAAATATTTCTGCTTGTACAGCTGGACACGAATTTGTTAGAGTATATACGGGCGCATATCCAGATTCGAGCCAATGATTTTGTGGCTGTTATATTTTTTTCTTTTCTTGTCTAGAACAGCCATGGTGTTGTGTGGAGGGTCGTAAAGCAGGTGGAAAAATCGAACTACTTGCCGACGGATGGTCCATCCAGATGTACGGCCAACACAGGATGAACTCCAGAGGAGCCCTCGCTAATGAGCACCCTCCCACGAAGGTCTTTTTCAGCGGAAGCTGGCTCAACGTGCCTTTCAATCCAGGGCTCTATGTAAGGAATCGCTACGGAAGGGAAGTTTATAAACACGCTGAACACTGGCTAACGACAGGAAAGCTGTCTGGATGGGACGCGTACGAAGCGGGGATGTTTAGTTCATGCCCCGTCAAAGGATTCCATGGGTGTCTTGATCAGTATCAGCCCGATGGCTCTATACAATTTGAGAACAACTTTTTACCTTTTCCACATAAAAAATGAAGGGCGTATTATCAGTACGATTTCATGACTTTGTTAAATTTTCGGAAACAAATACACATGCAACCTTTAATTTGGAAAGGTCATGTAACATTTATTAACGCTTCAAGTACAAACAAATTTAAGTGAAGCAACAAAGAATTCACTTTAAAGCTCCGGTAAAAAATACCAACGACTTTAATTCTCGAGAAATTGAACAAGTCACACCAGTTTATCTCGCGTAAACACGAGGTCAGTGACGTCACGACCGTTGCTAAGCAACGATCTTAATGACGAAATTCACGTCACGACTTATTTATGGAAGATATTACTCAAGAAAGAAGACCTCCTCCGTTCTTCCACTGAGTGTTTCTTCTGTGCAGCCGTGCTGATCAACCTAGCTCCTTCCCGTATCATGGACCCCAGAGTGTCTTTATGCGAGTCAAACACTTTGCCTTGCTCCATTTCCATCAGGTTCGACATCAAGTCGCCACCAGTTAACTGTGGGTGAGGGACACACACACACTAGTAAACAAAGCACTATGCGCAAATCAGATGATTACAGATTAAATTGAATTTGTTGCCTCGGTCCATTTTGGGAATGTATCGGACCTCGGAGGCCAAGTCAAGTGCCCCTGTATATACTACTTTGTGTTTCATATACCCGACATAATGAATTTACTTCTGCAAAACGCTCGCAGGACACGTCAAATTTAACAGAAGAATCTTCGTTGCGTGAAATGGTGACGTCTGATTTGTGCCACGGTATAGAAATCACTTCCCTTTCTGTCTAGTGATTATAGCGCGCGAATTGATATTTAGGGGGTAAGTTTCTAAAGAAACTGTGGTGCTGCGTCAACTGGGTTGATAATGTGAATTGGCCACCAGAAAGAGATTCGGAAGCTGACGCTTCGAGCGTTAGCACTTCGTCGGAGCGAATCGATTCGCTCCGACGCTCGAAGCGTCGGCTTTCGAATCTCTTTACGGTGGCCACTATTCACCTTACCAGCCCAGTTGATAAAACCAAATTATAATTGATACTTAGGCCCCGTCCACACTAATCCGTTTTCAAACGAAAACGGAGCTGTTTTGCTCCGGATACAGCTATCGTCCACACTACAACGCCGAAAACGATCACCGAAAACGGAGCCATTCGAAAACGCTCTCCAGAGTGGAGCGATTTGAAAACGATGCTTTTTGAAAACGCTGTTTTCTAGTGTGGACGGAGAAAACGATGCTATCTGAAAACAGTGACGTCATCAAAATAAATACGACCGGGCGCCAGACCACTCGACTGTGAGTACCTAAAATGGCGGACAGACGCTAACAGAATCAAGAATGGCGCCTATTTCGCGGAGCCAATATATTGAAATGCGCATGCGTCGAGTTCATTTGAGCATGCGCACTGAGGGTATAAAAGCGTTTTTAAAACGGATACGGCGTTGTAGTGTGGACGGGCGAAAACGATACGAAAACGATAAGTGTGGACTTTTTGAAAGCGGAGCAAAACAGCTCCGTTTTCGTTTGAAAACGGATTAGTGTGGATGGGGCCTTAGATTGACGACTAATCAACC
>JAHPZR010047789.1:10000-12500 GCA_019787425.1 Platygyra sinensis
GGTTGGAGAGAAAAAGAAGCTTTCGTCAGCGAACGGCTGAAGGACCGATGGCTGCAAAAGCTTTGCAGCGCTTTAGACTGTATTTGAGTTGTGATTTTTAGGTTTTAAAGCTTCAATCAAAAATCAGTTACTTGTCAATGTGTAAAACGTCACAGTCGCTGATCCTACCTTTTTGACAAAATAGTTGTCTGCAGAGCATGAACAGCTATTGAATAGTGAATGAACAAACGCTGTGAAATATACAACAACCTCTCTCGAACAATTTTAAACATAACTCCTTCGAAGATGTCGCATTCAGTTGCTAAAAGCGTCCATATCGCGTCTAGTGTTATTCATTTGTCACACCTTGGAATGACGCTTGAAAGCGAAAAACCCAACAGCGGCGCCTAAAGCTAATGCGCGACTCTACTAAATTTTAAAACATTCGTTGATCACACAATGACCCTTCAATTAAAAATTGAACAAAAGCAAGTCTAAAATCAAACTCCAGTACTTGGGTAGGGCATTTCAACGCAATTTTGGTCCAAGGGGTGGAATCTGTAACCAACCAATCTTCAAAAGTTCAAATACTGGGGTGGGAGGAGCGGAGGGTATGTTGAAGCTTCGATTTGATCGGTGCACAATTAATTCACAAGCGTCTGAAAAATGAGTACACAGCAAAATCTTCAGGAACGGAATGTTTTTACGCTTGCTGGGTCAATGGACCAATTAAAGCCGGTAATTTGTCTGTGTGTATGTCAGTTCTTAATATTGAGAGAGACAGATGGAAAGGATAAGCTCAAACTTGTCGCCGGAATAACAAGTCTATCAGAGCACGGGTAAAGTAAAAGGATTCTTCAAGCATTCATCCTCCAAGAATAATGAAGATAATAAATAATAGGGTCAGGATAAGTATCATATATTGCAGTAGAAAGATACAACTAGAGAGATTTCCAAAATACATCGGTACAACGTCCCTGAAAAGCGTGACTCCAATCACAGAAAACACCAGCATAATAATCACAAGCAATAGTACAATGTTGGCCATGTCTGTGGAGAAAAAAAAAACACTGATTGGAATACCGCCCAACTCAAATACGTTTTCCGATTGGAGGAAAGCGTGTCACGTGTCACGAGTCACGGGTCAAAACTCACTAACTCCATAGGGAACCAACAACTTGAACTTTAGACTCGCACGTGATCAGGTCGTGCTACTCAAAACCGCGGCAAAATAATGTGGCAGTCGGCGTGAAGTATATAATACAATTTGTTCTATTTTTTAACTGAGAGATACAACAAAACACTTGATGAATAAACCCACGAGAAAGATTGAGTCTTGCTCCCCTTTGGAAAGCAAAATTCTCCTTTTCACATGTCGCTTAATATTGTATTCCATAGCCGCGTTTAACATGGCAACTTGCTGCGCCTTCTAGAAATGAGAAAGTGACATAGCGAAACTCCATGGTACTGATAAGCAGCTCTAGCTGGCAGCAACGAAAGCAGAATCGAAGTAAATGCAACAAACCTTCTCTAGTCGGCCAATTTGTTTGCAATGCGTGCGGTTACCAAGCATATTAAGTTGTCCCGGGTGGTAGGGTAACCCTAACTATGGAATTCTGCTTGTAACCCTGGACTATCTTTGACCCGCCTGCTATGGTAACCGCTTTGTAAACAGGTCCTACGTGTTCAATGTTCCAGTACTTCATAACTCAACTAAGTAAATCAACTAAAATTTCTGAGGTCACAAGAATTAATCACTATAAAACAGGCAACACATACCAGGAACCGACTGCAGGATTGTCTGTACAACAATCTGTAACCCAGGCAGAGAACTGATACTGTGAATTAAAATCAGGTAAACAATAAGAAAAAAAAACCCTTAACACAAGGCTTTGTATTGCAAAAAGAGCTACTCTAAATCTTTCTACAAACTTTCACAGCTATTTAAGGAGTTCTAAGTCTCGCTCTTTAACGTACACTGCAAGTGTCCAAGTAGCGTGCACAAGATTCCACGGTTTTGTTTTCTCTAATAAGACGTTGATCGTTTTCCAACCCAAACATTGATTCCTATCATATCGTGCGGCCTTTTTTTATTATTGCGCGTAAAAAAAAGCAAATTTGATCAAAGAGCCAGTCACTTAGATAAACAATGGAGCAAACGAACCAATCATAAATCGGACCGTGGAGACGCCGCATTCCTGGTCAGACAGCGTCCGCATCACGCCAGAAAAATTGAAAACTCAGCTTTATTTCTACAGTTAGGCCTACCGTCCACACTAATCCGTCACGAAAACGCAGCTTTATTTCTATGGTAAGGCCAACAGTCCACACTAATCCGTCACGAAAACGGAGCTTTATTTCTACGGTAAGGCCTACCGTCCACACTAATCCGTCACGAAAACGCAGCTTTATTTCTATAGTAAGGCCAACAGTCCACACTAATCCGTCACGAAAACGGAGCTTTATTTCTACGGTAAGGCCTACCGTCCACACTAATCCGTCACGAAAACGCAGCTTTATT
>JAHPZR010047790.1:0-15000 GCA_019787425.1 Platygyra sinensis
AATAGTTCTCTGGTTTGCATATTAATAACAATAGGTGACGTCACTGATATCTTTGCTATTGTAATTTTCGACCAGAAGAAATTTTATTGATAAACTTTATTTTTATTATTACTCATTATTTGTTCATTAGTTTTTTACTTAGTTTCATTCACTTAAATTTACGTACTTAATACTATCCTCCGCAATGAAAATAACTTACATCAATACTTCGATCTTTAAAGTTTACTCTCAATATTTGTTTGAATGATATGAAAATACTATTTGTCACTCCTATTCAAAAATACTCACGATGTAGCCTGAAATGCACCGATTAAAGAGAGTAAAGTACTCCTTCCATTCCTAAACCAGTTAGCTACGCAGCAATCAAATGCTGAGCAAATCAACATCGTTTGAAGAACAATACAAAATCTTAGAGCGACCCAACGATGATTAATAAATCGGTGGCCGCGTCTGAGTTGTGCTAGTCGAAGGAAAGTAACAAATACTAAGCTATTTCCGAGTTACATTGGCCGCCTCTGTTTCATGACGAGTAGAGTCATTCATTTGAAAATGTGTTTCACCTGCGCTTTCATTTTTAAGTACGACATACTCGTGTTTTGCACAAGGACTCCTTTAGAAACAGAAGCAAAGGCAACTCAGAAATTGGCTAGCCTCCCTGCCCTCTACCAGCAGAAAAGGCAATGGCTAGGACGCGAAAAGCTTGAGAAATGCACTGAACTGAACTTAAGACTGATGAAAGCAGATCATTAAGCCTAATCATACAAAAATAATTTAGAAGAGCGTCTCAGAGGTGACACATTTCGGAAATTTTACCGTGCTGTTTCAAATTCGAAATTAATCGTATCATTCGCCATAACTCGAGAACAGGACTACTCAATAGAGTGCTTGCGACACTGAAACGCTACTTCCTCACTTTTCATGTCAGCTGCTGATTGAGAACTACGTGTCATTCTGTTCCTTGTCTTGCTCTTGTTTCTTTGTTTTTTCCCTCGTCTTACAGTTTCCGAGCATCGTTATAAGCCCCACTGCACCGTCATCTCTTCTTAGGTCCTTTCTTCGCGGACTTGCAGCGGCCTGTAGACGGCCGGGTCATGTTTTTTGGACTGACTCCTCTAACAGTCATACTCTCATCAGGCGTCAACCGCGTCAAAGAAATTCTCCGCTGCGAGAAGTAACTCTTTCCGGGTGATATACCTTTAACTAAGGCGTTATCAACGCCAGAACCCGTCTGCTTTGCTTTAGCTTTAACAAAGTGAGCTTTACATGGCGGATCAAACGTCCTCGCTAATTCTACAATGTCGTAACACTCCGAAGCTTTGAGGGCGTACTGGCTGCGGAGGGCATGAACAGAAGTAGCGACACTCCGCGGGAGGGTAGACCTAGGAGAAACCACTGGTCTTGGGTTGCACGCTTCACAGGGCGGTGATTTAGGCACGAGCGTTTTTTTATTGTCGCTTGTTTGCGTATTCGCAGATGCAGACGCGTTACGAACCTTTTTAGAGTTACTTTCGCCGTTAGGAGATTTCGCGTGAGTTCGGGTTTTAGGCGGTGGTCGCGCCTCTGGATAAAGTGATCCTGGAACAAAGGAAATACCCAACTGGTATCCACTGTTACGGAAAGTTTGCACGCTATCCGAACCTTCGTCGGAAGCGGAAATGGTCTGATTTGACAAGCTACCCTTTCCCGCCGATGACGTTCGCCTCAGTCTATTGACCGCCGATTTCCCTCGGTATAACTGAGGAGCGATAACTTTGGCGGACTGAGTTCTAGGATGAGACGCTGCTCCAGAAGACAGCCTGGAAAATTTGTGCAAAGACCCTCTAGATGAACTTGCAGCGTCCGCGCTCTGCTTAGCTTTCTCCTCTCTATATATTTCCCACAGTACAGTCTCTTCTTTCAAATTTTCTAGTTCTTTAAGCCTGTGCATAAACGGGTCAGTTTTCTTTGTTCCTCGAAAGCAAGCGTCTTCAACAGTCTCTTCGACCCAAGTCTCTGGATAAGGGTCGTGAAATTTGAAGGCTAAATCGTCCAGTTCCAGCTCCTCTGGGACGAATAACTCTTCAAAATGCGGATCGCTTTCCTCCCATTCTACTCTTGCCTTCGCGTCCGCCTCAGCTAAATCTTGTTGGAGTTTCTTAGGATGTGCGGTCCTCTCTGCTGTGCGTTTAGTGTTAGTGCGAGAGGAGGGGCGTAAGGTTGGCGAGGGTGAAGAGGTGCGGGAGGGAGGACCTGATGATGAAGGGCGTGGCATAGGTACCGGACTGCTTGCTACCCTGTAATAGAATAACTATGATATCAGTTCCAGCAACTTAAACATTTACAATAGTCTTAATTAATAGACTGTGAATACGATATATGGAACAAACACAATTTGCGAAGACGGAAAGGCAACTATTCTCGTGCATTTGTTATACGGATACACTACAATGGATGACGGTCGCGCAACTGTTGTTTGGAATTTAAAAGGCTGACTCGTCCCTAGTCTTCCCCTTATGTTAATCACAAGAGGCGACTGTGGACGAGTCAGGTTAGAAAACGTAAGCTGAACCTGAAGTAGGGATCTATGGGGGGAGGGGTTTGTAGTCTGGACAAGCTCAACTAACATACATCATATACAACAATATGACCGCATATCAGTAACATGCCACTGACTTTCCCTCGAAGCGGGCGAGATTTCGCGCGTTAGTGCTTAAAATTTGCCGTGCTGTTTCTCGCGTACTCCCTGCTACCTCGGTGCTGAATCAAGCACTCGCGAACAAAATCTCGTCATTTGCACGGTTAGCCATACTGCCAAATACAAGAGACTTGCCACAGACCTCTCGTGTCGACTGCAGGGTCTTGTTATGTAGCTTGCACAGGTTGGTCCCAGGTCGTTACACGGTTCATAAGGAGCTTCAGTAGCAGGGATTTCTCGCTTGCTCATGGCTGCTGCCAGCTGGCTGCGACGGAGAGCAGGGCTAGCGATACCTTCATTGTTCATGTGGTGCTGCGAGAAATAAATGGAGGAGTTTAATTTGAAGCACAGAATAAGAATGACGGTAAAGTTAGCGTTGCAGTGCACTGCAGAGGCCACGTGTTCGAACCCGTTGAATCCCAAAATATTTTTTTCAAGATTAATTTGAAGTTGTTTAAATTGCAATCACGACTGCGATGGTTTCATCATCATTTGTTATACATAGCTGTTCAGTCATAACATCGTTTTGTAAAGAGAATTAACGAACAGCCTGAGCTCCGCAAGTTCTTGTCAAAACCATGCAGTGACCATGGCCTTACTTCGTTTTCTTGTCCCCATTCAACTGTCACTTTCGTCTGGATTTGAAAGAACTACAAATTGTTTCCGCGCTCGCTTTTCATGTTTCAGTGTTAATTATTTTCTTGATTTGATGCGATTCACTGTTATTTTGCGCTTTTATAGTTGATTTGAAGGTAATGACATTATAAACCGCGAAAAAGTATTTGTTTTTTGAAACCATTCCTTTACAAGCTCTACATTTTCTTTAAATGTCCGAACTTATCGCATTTTTTTTAAAATCGTCCAGCTGACACAGTGTATTCATAGACTTGATACTGTTCCAGTGGGCCTGGCAAAGCTTACACTCAATTTGTCAAAGCAAATACTAAATGCTCGTCCGGCAATGCATGTGTTAATCATGTCCAAACTACATCTATAATGATCGTCGTCGTTTCTTTCAGTTACAGTATCAGTCAATGTAAAATACGATAACATGTCTTTTCACGAAAACCCCATGATTTTTATGATTTAAAAGAAAAACATCGTAGAAGAGCAAAAATTACATAAAACCAAAAAAAAATTTGAAATGAACTACTCAGCGAATAGGTTTGCATTGCCGTTTTGAAGCGAAATGTGTAGTCGTTGCCGATAACAAGATATTATTCTCTTTCATTTAAAGGCCACGACGGTATTTTGATGAAAAACATAAAGAACTAGGCCATTTTAGACCAGTGAATAATATAACATAAAACGAAAACTGAGAAATTAGTATTCTAGATCAGTATTTATGACAATATATATTATAAACGTACAATTTTGACAACTGAGCCAATCCGAAAACAACCTGAAGTGTGTTAAAACAAATTTACGCAACAAGGAATCACTCACCCGTGTAGGTTCAACGCGAAAGAGCTGAAAATTCGGTAGATTTCGGGCATTTCGCGGCAATTTACAAATTATCATTTTGAAGAGAACGTTTTTGAGAAGAATACAGGAAACCGATTGGTGATTGTTGTTAATGGAATGAGCAATGGACAAAAGCAAACTGAAAGCACCAATACATTTACTACACTTAACAGCTTGCTGCAGCAATTCACATCAATTTCCACTCAAGTGACAAACACATAGAAGCAGCTGATTCACGGTTACTCGGGGAACTGATGAATCATGATTACACAAGAAAAACGAAATGGGTTTTGCAAATTTCTATTCAGTACATCTCGGCGCATCAATATACATTTAAGAGACAAATAATCTTCTGAAAACACCTATTAAATAAATTTTATCTCGCACAATTACCTAACTTAATGTTGCTTGAAACGAACATAATTTCCTCTGAATGGAAAATTGCATAAATCATAAACTAAGTCAGAGAGAGAGAGAGAGAGAACAACTTGAAAAGCATGCGTATACACGTAGCATCTTGAATTAAAAAAAAAACCCAAAATATCACAGAAGAGTATCAATAATGGTTGTCAGATTAGCAGATTATTACACAGGGTTAAGTCTGGGAATAGTCCGAAAACTGAACATTTCCCTCACGGAATAGACAATTCTCTGTAATCTGAGATTGATTGGCTCACAACTCAAACCTCGTCAGTGATTGCAAGTAGAAACTTTCTGCACAGCCAATAGGAGTGCAAAGCAAAACCAAAACCAAATACATGTAACTACCTGATTACTTTTGAAACTCTGTTGAAAACAGCTCTAACCACTAACATATACATGCAAATTATCAAATATGCACCAGTCAAAGTAAACCCCGAGCCCCCCACCCCGGGATATAGGTGGGGATTAGTTTTAAAAGGGTGCAAAAGGTGACAAATGTCCTACCATACGGGGCAGGAAATGGCAGAAAATGCCCCACCCGAAGGGGCAACTGAAGATGTTCCTGATGTATTGATTTCAATAACAATGAAACCAGGAGCCTCCATCTCCCATACAAACCCTGTAAGACAACCTTTGCGTATATCTTTCTATTTTTAGAAACTAAAGCCCTGGTCAAACGGCTCATGATAGTCAATGATAGTCGATGATAGTTGAGCGCGCGCTTCCGTTTGACCACCAACTATCATGCACTATCATTGACTATCATCAACTATCATTCAGTTTGAGCCTGTTCAAATTCTTCATGATAGTCGATGATAGTTTTTCTCGTTTGACCACGCGTACGATAGTCCATGATAGTTTTTCGGTCAGCTGTTTTGGTAATCACTGGCCTGATAGCGGTCAGAAAACATGCTGCCGCTCTCTTTCGTCGCGAAAAATTCATACTTTTACAAGTTTGTCTTACGAGACGCCATTTAGTAATCACATTTTTACACGGAAAGAGCTCGGAACTTGCTGCTCTCGTGACTTTGCTTGCGCGACTGCCGGTGAACTATCGTCAACTATCACGAACTTCTTTGGCCGTTTGACCGCTTGAATGATAGTTGGTGATAGCTAGGGGAGAATTAACTATCATCAACTATCACGCGTCGTTTGACCAGGGCTTAAGGGGCTCTTAGATTCACGCACACTATATGCTATACAGTACAATATAACGCAATACAACACAGCACAACACAACTCAACACAACTCAACACAACACAATACAAAGCACTATATACAATACACTGTATGCTTTCTAGGGAATTTAAGCTAGCCTGAGGCGAAGAATGTTCTAAAAATAGAAAGATACGCACAAAGGTTGGCTCAAAGATATATGGGAGATGGAGGCTCCGGGTAATGGGCTCCTAAATGAAACGGATTCCTCTGAACACGTGTCCGCTCCAATGTGCCGAAATGTACAAAGAAGTCCTTGCGGGAACGATCGCCACCATCTTGGATCAGAACGAATCTCTGACTAATGCCCCACATTCCTCAGGGCAAAAGCGACAACACACGTGAGTCCCCCACATACTGGGGACTCAAAGAGCTGCCAATATGGTGATAAAACCCCAATAGAGCCCCACATATCCCAGGGTGGAAGGGGGGAGGAGGTCGGGGTTTACGCTGACTGGTGCATAAACATAATAGTTAAATATGTTATAAAAATTACAGTGATCAGAATAAAATATAAGACAGTCCAGTGTTCAGCAAGTGTTACATGTACCTTAAAACTGTAGATTCTCTGTTGATTCATGCACTGGTTAACATCTCGCACTTGCTGTGTGAGTCGTTTGAAGAGTTGCTTGAGAGAAACAAAAAGTCCTGCATTAGAAAGGTGACATCATTTATCAGAACAAAAAATAGATAACATCGCACGATCCTCCCGCGTCCAATCTTCTCACGCTTCACTGGCTCGTCTTTCCCCTTTCCCTCCCCTTCGGACGCCTGCCACGCAGGCTATTTAGAGGCTGAAACTTTGGTGAGTGGCTAAACTTAGTGCAAGGTTTTTATAAGCATTGACAAAAAATGTGCTTTTGGAGTGAATTGAAAACTGGAAAAAGAAATTTAAAGTAACTGACACAAACAGTGGAAGGTAGGAAACAGTTAAGATATAATATGGTTCAGCACTGAGTGATTTGAACTACATTTGCCCAAGATCATAGTAGTTTTTTTGTGGACAATTCTGTGAAAGGTGCAATGAGGTTAACCCTATGTGAAGCACCAACCACAAGACCACAACACCAGGAACTACATGCCCTACTCTTTTCGATAAGTGAGTGGGTTCTTTAATGTCCCCTGCTAACCATGTAACACTTAAGATGCAGGAGACGGGGCTATGCATGGTTTCTAGTCCTAACAGGAGAAAACCTGTCCAAGTGTCTAACCATTTGCAGATATAATTACAAAAGCAGCACATTCTCCTCATTTACTTTAAGACCCTGAGTGATGGTCCAGTCTAACGCTCGAACTCTCGACCTCTTGCACAGCAGACTGATGCTCTACCAACTGAGCTAACCAGGAGATGGTTCAAGATGTACATGCATGTAACATAAAGTTTGCCACTCACATCTTATAGGACCATTTCTCATGATTTCACTCCAGTTAGAATCATAGCCAGGGCTGTGAAAAGGCTTCCAGCATGAGTGGGAACAAAATTCATAAGCCGATGAGTGCAAAAAAAAAGAATTCAGTAAAGAAAGCAAGTGCTATTTGGCTCTTCACTTCACTTGTTTCTGCCTTTGCCAGGCTCCTGTTCACAGGCTACTAGAATCATCAAGCAAAAGTGAATATTTTCTGACATGATCACTTGAACTATTCCCCGGGGGGGGTACTCCCCTATATAAGGTATATAGGTATGTGCCGCCCCAAAGGGTATGGTTTTTGAGCCGTTTTGGTCTGAAAACGGGTATAGATTTTGACAATTATGGTCTGAAATCGGGTCGGGTTTTTGGGGCCGGGAACATTTATGAAAGCTTACAAACATATTTTCCTTCTCAGTACGTAACTGGAACGACTAACTGATAGCGAGAAAAAGAAATAGATAAACTATGTCATTCCAGCTTACTTTTACTCCTTGCGTCAACTTCCGTTCGGCACTGCTGCATAATTATTGCTTAATCACCTACCGGGATACCACACACACAGCCGCCATTATGAAAATGCGGTAACTGTAACGTTTTATTAATTTGTGACAACTCGTGATAGATTTTAATCTACAAAGAAAGTGTTTCCTGTTTGCACAAACACTAAATGTATACAATCATTTAAGCAACCAATCAGCTGAAATACCGGATTTATAATGAAAGCCGATCGCGGTCTCATGAACACCGTATATTGAGTTCTTTAAAACATAAAGTTATATATTTTCGGTTGTTTCATGTAAAATAGAAAAGTAGATTAAAGTCGTACGAAAATTGCAAAATTGCGAGTTCCTTACCTTTACTTTCTTCATATCCGTATACTTCCTAATAACAAATATTATGCTTTAACGTAATATACTTTGTTGTGATTTCACTCGGATGCTATAATAATGTAACGATTTTATAAAGCCATGTCTGAAAACGGGTGTATACTACCGAAACAGGTAGACCGCGAATTCAAAGACAAGCGTGGCGGTTGACTTTGGCGGCAAACGTCTACGATTCTGGTCACGTGGCTTTGTTTCTCACGAGAAAAAGGTGAACGCATGTGGTCACATTCCAGTGCGTGATTTAACAATGACGTATTCTGTAAACTGCAAAAGGCGAACTTTAATTCGCGGGAAATCCATACATGAAAGCTTAAGATGAAGCATTTTAGACTCCATCATTGCGGAATGTAAAAGAATTACGGCGAAGTCAGCAAGGAGAAAGGAATGTGACCACGTGCGTTCAGCTTGTCGATTTGACAAATAAAGCCACGTGACCGAAATCGTTAACGTTTGGCGCCACAATCAACTGTCACTCTTGTCTTTGAATTCGCGGTCTACCTGTTTCGGTAGTATTTGCAAGTTCAGGTCTGAAAACGGGTATGAATTTTAGAGGTCAGGTCTGAAAACGGGTGTGGAAAATGGCATGTTTAGGTCTGAAATAGGGTCGGGATTTGAAGACCCGGGCGGCACACCCCCACCAAGAATTCCGAGGAGTACCCCCCCCGGGAACTATTCTTAGCTAGTTTCTTACCAAGGTAAGCTTGAATTCCTTTACAGTATCTACAACCAAAAAAGTAATTATTTGCATTGGATTGACTGGAAGTAAAAGATCTTGAGGTCACCTCAGAGTATTAATTTATTTTGCAAGGCTTATATGTAAGGTCTTTTGGTTGAAGACAAGTTGCAAGTCTCTCTGACTAAATTTTTACTAAGTAACTTGCACATTCAGGGTTTTTTCCTTTTACCCATGCAGGAATTTTGTTCCAGTTCCCTCCCCCCCACAACCTTACGTCTTCACTTTTTACATCTTTGCAAATTTTATCCCCAGCATTCAAACAAGTATTCATAATACACCTAAAAACATGTGATAAGCAAGAGTCTTACATGTAACTTTGTTACTACATAGTACTGCTTTTTTTTTTAAATATGGGATGTTTATGGTTTTGGATTACAAAACAATGCCCGTCTGAAAGATGGATTTCAGCGAATTGCAAACACAAGTGATCAACGGGATTATATAATACTCACGGCGGTAAATAACTCTGACTTAAGCCTTTCATATTTAATGATTTCAGAAGCAATAAAGATCACGAAGGTACCGCAAATATTATACGACAGCTGATCTGAATTTGCTTACCTTCAATTTCATCCTCGCCTGATTCGAGAAACATGTCCGCAGAGGCACTTCGAAGCTGAGGTGACGCACTTTTAGCTCGAACATTCTGAAAATTTATACACAAACCAAAATATCAAAACCTCTGAGAAAGATGACACCAGCAGATTTAGGATCTTTGCAACCCACTCGAAAGTAAGCCTTATGTAATCTCGAAATAAATCTGAATAAATCAAGGGTAAATTCCAAAATTTTTTATCAACAACAAAGATTATAACCTTAACTCACTTTCGTTTTTGCTTTCTCCGTTGAGTTTTGGCGATAGTTATGTGGAATATGTTTCACTCTACCCCGTATCCAATCTTTGTTTAAACTTCGGCCGCTGCAAAGGACACGAGAAATCAATGCAAAGTTCAAACAACAAAGAAATCAATTTGTGATGCACAGCAACAGACGCAAGACCTGTGGAAGTAATTTCTTTGAGTTATCGAAGTGGTCGGGTTGGGAATTTGCCAATTTTGAGAATACACAGCACATAAAGAAGGCTTAACTGCTACGTATTGAACTGGGACCGCCATTTTTGCTGTCGCCATACTTACAGACGGTATTGTTCATGGTTCATTTAGCTAAATTCGCCGGTTGCTATTCAACTTCATGCATAACAGTTGAAATTGCTTTTGGTCTCAAGGGAACGAAGGTGCTAATTACCGATCGCCGATGCAGCTCGATTACCAGCCGCTGTTCAGAAAAGGAGCCCACGCTCCTCCCAGAAAACAAGGCGAGGAGATTGCGCCCAAAATTTGACGAACATCTTCGGTTGAACGCCTTCAGACAAAAAGTATAATTTTTGGGAGACCTCCCTTATAAAAAGAAGCAGGGGGGATGCTTGTCATACCTTTTTGGGGTTATGTGTTAGCCACAAATGGTCCCCAGGGGGTGCTTTGGGGTACCTTTTTGGCTATCCAGCTCAATGTAAGACAGGAGATAATTAAGGTGGCTGGTTGTAGTTTCCAGTACTTTTCAAGACTTAGAGATTGATGGTTCATTATAACCATTCTATACCGGTAAACGCCAAAATCATGGTATCAACAAACTGCCCAATCATCGGGGAACAAGTTGCTGTTAAATTTGTGGCACAATAGGTTACCATAGCAACAATATCACCTGCTAAATCACCCTTAATTTTAGCTTTAAGTGCTTGTAACTCAAAAACCAGCTCGGTGACCGCCATTTTTTATTATCGAATCGTAATCAGCATGATAAGATGCATCTTTTTGCAAAGTTTAAAAAAATTCTGAAAAGGGGGTTCAGAGCCACCTTAACTTTTTGAAAATTTAAGGTGGCTCTGAACCCCCTTCGCAGAATTTTTTTAAACTTTGCAAAAAGTTGCATCTTATCATGCTGATTACAATTCGATAATAAAAAATGGGGGTCACCAAGCTCGTTTTTGAGTTACAAGCGCTTAAAGCTAAAACTAAGGGTGTTTTTAGCAGGTCATATTGTTGCTATGGTAACCTATTGTGCCACAAAATTAACAGCAACTCGTTCCCCAATGATTTGGGCAGTTTGTTGATACCATGATTTTGGCGTCAACCGGTATAGAATGGTTATAATGAACCATCAATCTCTAAGTCTTGAAAAGTACTGGAAATTGCAACCAGCCACCTTAAGTGTTGTTTTAGAATTGGTACCTCTAAAGAATGAAACACAAAACAGGATCTTGGTATCCCTTCGAGGTTCCTTTCAAAGTTTCCAACAGGCAGCACCATCCCTTTAAAAGGGAGCTCCCACATTCCTCTCAGGTGATGTAACAGTTTTTCGAAAGCAGAAACAATTCAAAGCTCCAGCACAACAATATACAAAATTAATACATTTCATACATTTTATTGTATGTAAAATTATAGTGTAAGAATACAGGTAAAAGTACATGTATATAACATGTTTTAAGCAACACTATGAAGTGCTCACTAATGTCCCCTTATATTCTGGCAATGGGAACATTCTGTTATTATTCAGACAATTAAAATTATGTTCAATAAACATCATTATCACTATACAAGTACAATTTCTTTCAACAAAAAATGGACATAAAGTCTCTGACAAAATGGAATTATGCCAGTTGCTGCATCATTTGTAAAGTTTTGTTACTCTCCAGAGGAGCCTGGCTTCCAACACATTAATAAACATACATTTATTTGAGAGCAATTTAGTTTTAAGTTCCCAAAGCCTGCCTGTGAGGAGTTGGGCAAATGAGTTAACAAGTCACCATGGAGCATTTGTCACCTTGAAAAGAACAAGGGAGGAAGGGCATTGTAAGTGGGCTGACAGCTTTCTTCAGAGTTTGTCTTTCAGAGTGTTTGCAAATGCTGTTCTAAGAAACTTTCTCTAGAGGATAACCCCTTGAGATAGCATCAAGACTAAGGTCACTTTATTCTTCTCAATGTTTCCTTACTGTTTCCTTTTGGAGGTCAAGGAGAAAGTCTCTCCAACATTTTTTTTTCATTTTTTTGTCTTTGTCTATAGGAAGTAAATATTCAGCTTTTCCACTAGCCAAAGTTGCAGCCTCTGAAGTGCCTGCTATCCTGAAGAAATTCATCTCGAAAGAAGTGATTTCAGAGGTTGCCATTTTAAACTGTCTTGGCAGACAGGCTATGTTTATGTGTTGTCATTCCATCCACCTCAAAATTGGCAGGAAGAAGAAAACCTGCAACTGACTTGTCATCCTTCACGTGGTCAGCAAAATCTATTTTTTCTCAGTGATTATCCACTTCAGTTTCTTCAATACTATCATTTTGGGCATTGGAGCATGTTTGCTCAAAATAATATGGCTTAAGAGCAACCATGACCCAGAGTGGTAGTTGAAAGGCTCTTCAGAAGCTATTTGGACAAAATGTCTCAGACAGAACAACGTAACAAAAATGTGGCCCAGCTGCTGAGTGCTGCTCAAAATGGAGGCAACAATGTTTGAATTTGGGCTCTTTGGAGACAAATTACATAAGGAAAACCTGCACTTAAGAGGCTGACACTTCGATAAGTGGCCGGACTTGGTGCAAGGTTTTTATAAGCATTGACAAAAAATAAAACTTTTTTTGGACAAGGGGTGGATAGGGGTATGTAAATCCGCCAATCTGCTAAATTCAATGGTAACATGAATCTGATGATCCGCTCAAAAAATCAACTAACGTGAATCCGAAAATTGTTTGCCGCCTTTGATGACACATGAGATACAAAGCAACTTCAGTTGTTGGAGTTGCCTTGTGAGATATTGTGTTTTAGCATTGAGGATGACTATCAACGAAATATTTATGTAACCAATTCAATGTCTGTATCGAAACAAAATCTTGCAGATATGAGATAAAAGAGCAAACTTGTGGCCAATGCCATTCTCAGTTTCGAAGCTTTACTAGACTTTCGTTTTGTCAGAATCGAAAGTTATTTTTTTGTATGAAGTCGTCACCTTTGGCTCCTTTGTTGTAAAAGAATGCAATGCATTCTATCATTTTCAACTCCATGACACTATTTACACTGCAACACAAAGTAGACAGTCGACAACTTGTCACAAGTGAATGACACCAGTCTTGGTAGCGACATGTGCTCATGCATTCAAGATGATTTGACCTTCGACCAAAGATCTCAGAGATCTCAAAGATGAGAGGGTCCACACGGGTAGGATGCATGGCCATCATGGAAAAGCATGCTTATAAGTGCGTCACAATTTCTGGACATTTTCTCCACTGCGTGACATCTGGCAGTTAAAAGAGAGAAAGTGAGATTTCTGGGGAAACGTTGAGATCCGAACTTCCTAACAACCGAAATCCAAAATCTGGGTCCAAAAACTGGATAAAATCATGATCCACTATGATCATAGGATCCGCAGAACTGGTAAAATTTCGCTCTGAATCTGGGCTAAAATATTTACCAAATCCACCGATCCGTAGACATATTCACCCCACTCTTTTTGAGTGGCTTTACCTTTAAGGACAATATATAGTAGTTAGTCAACTAGGAAAATGTTTCACAAGACCTGGTCGTCTTATGTCAGAACATGTCGGCTGCCACTTTGGGTCCAGCTCATTTAAATTCACTCATGAATAGCATTTCTGCTTTCCTTTTTTTCAGACTGTACGGTGAAATTACCTGTACATGCACTGAGATCACTCTTGCCTCTAACAGATTTTAGCCACATTGGTCTAACAGTGCCCGATCTATAAAACACCCATTTTTAACCAGCTGTTCGTAATGACTTCTACTATTCTGTGAAAGATACTCCTCCAATTTTCCAGGAACAGCAATTCTGCATTCTATACCTGGAAGGAAATCAAACTATAAACTTTTAGTATCTACCCTTTTCATCACCTTATTAAAACCTCAAAAAAGTCTGTATATTAAGTTAGACTCAAGGGCAGATAGTTGGGGCAGGACAAAATAAACCTGGAAAAAGTTGTCCCGAAAACAATTAACTACTCCTGGGTCTCTGAGGATTAGAATAACTTAAGTTTGAAGAAAATAACATAAGAGTTATCTAATGAAAGGTAGTTACAGTTAATTTGGTTGTCTTGAGTTTTGTCACATCTTTGTTATTCATGCACTCAGAACAGGTTAGCAGAACTTTGAAGTGCTTGAATATTAAGCTCCTTCAGTCTTTGATCATGGTTGTAATAATTAGTGATCAACATCAATGACCATGGCTAGTCACCCACTATAAACAAAGTGCTAAGGAAGGTGAATGGTTTCCTTGCATTTTCCCCTCAGTTCAGGGATGTTTTTGTTTTTAACCCTTGGTCTCCAAGATGGCAGAACAAAATGATAATCTTTCTCTGTTTTATTAGCTCCAACCTCTACTAACTATGGTGGTCAAGAGGTCAGAATACAGGGGAGTTTTCCTTTCTGGTAGATCCAAACTAAACTTGTCCAGCGGACTAGTTTTTGCATTCTTTTTGTCATCCTTATGATTTTTTAGTCATGTCTGGTGACTGGACAACTGTGAATATGGATAATTTGGTTATATCAACTAGGTTGATAATTTGAATTGGCCACCATAAAGAGATTCGATCGGAAGCTGATGTTTCGAGCGTTAGCCCTTCGTCAAAGCGAATGAAGGGTTAACACTCAAAACGTCAGCTTCTGAATCTCTTTACGGTGGCCAATTCACATTATCAACCCCATTGATAAAACCAGATTATAATGATTACTTAAGTTGCCATTTAACAAATTGACGTCAGTTTTTTATGCGTCTGTCCTGTTATTGATCATGAATTTCGTCATAACATTGTAAAAGTAGCTGTGGATCCACGAGGCGATAGCCGAGTGGATCTGCAGACTACTTTGACAATGTTATGACGAAGTTCATTGTCAATAACAGGACAGACGCATTAAAAACTGGCATCAATTTGTTTTTTATGATAACAAATTGTCGAATTGCCCGCTCTTGCTCGCTGACGCGTCGCATGAATTTCAAATTTATGTGTCTGTCCGCAGATGGACAATAAAATTAAACCAAGGAGCGCGCGTGAATTTCTGCAGTTATCGTAAAAAGTATTGTTGAGATCGAGTTGATCGTGTACAAAACAATTGAAGGCCTTCGTGCAACAGGGTTCGTACACTTATGACCTGTCAAAATTCCATGACTTTCCATGACTTTTTCCATGACTTTT
>JAHPZR010047790.1:20000-30000 GCA_019787425.1 Platygyra sinensis
GTTGTTGGAAGATGGATTCTATTTCTTCGTAATTGGGCACCAGTTCCAGTTTCTATGAGATATGAGCGGGGTGTCTCTCCCTGATTCTATGACCCTAGCAGGATTCTGTGTCTTTCTCACGGGGTCTTGTACATAGATAGCTTGGTCCTTGTGCAGTTCAGGGAGTTCCTTGGTGTGCCTGTTGTAATAGTAGCATTGGTTGTCTTGTCTCGCTTTGAGCCAATTTCTAACTTCCTCTTGGTTCTTTGATGGCTGGATCTTACCAGGAAGTGTGGATTTGAATACTCGGCCATTCAGTAATTCAGCCAGTGACAGTTTATTGGGACTCAGGGGCATTGTTCTTAGAGCCAACAGGGCTAGATCTATGTCTTCTTTAGTCTCCCTGCACTTCAGGATTGTCTTCTTAACTCTTTGGACTTGGCGTTCAACGAACCCATGGCCACGTGGGTAATGTGGAGATGACGTCACAATTTCAAACCCGTACTGGCTTGTCAGGTGATGGAACTCGCTGGATGTAAACTGAGTGCTGTTGTTACATTGAAGAGATTCTGGGATTCCATTTTCTGCAAATGCCTGTAGCATTTTCATTTCATTAACAACGGCTCCGGTTGTAAGGTTATGAAGTTTCTTGACAAAATTAATGGGAACTTGGAATAATAGTCACAACTATGAGGAACCACGACTGTTGAACGTAGAACAGGTCTGCGCTCAGTGTTTGCCACAGTCTTAAAGGGATCTCTGTTGGCTCCTTTTGCTGGGAATTGTAGTACCTCTGGCAAACACAACATCAGTTATAACGGTCATTAATGCAAGTGCCGCCGTAACACTACTTGAACAGAGACCTGAAAAAAATATCAGGTTCTACTATGGGACAAATTACTTTCATCTTTACTGTACTTGGGCCAAGTCTAAACGTCCCCATATAAAGGGCTAACCGATATACGACCGCTCTCATGTGGCTTTGATAGCTCAGTTGGGAGAGCACTGCACCGGCATCACAGAGGTCGTGGGTTCGAATCCCACTCAGAGCCATACTGTTGGGGCCAGTATGGTTTTAGCGCCAGAACAATTTTCTTCCCACTATCAGGCCAACCTTGCATAACTTTATGGGCTAGAAGCTGCAGGGTTTCATCTTTCGCAGTTTCCTCTTTGAACTCTTCCATTTTAGCTGGGGTGATTCTGATTAGGTGGTGAACTTTCACATTCATGTCTGATACTTCAAATTCATCCAACGCCGAAAGGCGTGACAGGGCATCAGCTGTAACCATTTCTCTTCCTGGAAGATATTTAATAACGCAGTCATAGGGTTGTAGACGTAACAGCATTCTTTGAAGGCATGGAGGTGCTTGCATCAGGTTCTTTTTATGGATCTGTTCTAGGGGACGATGGTTCGTTTTAACAACGAACGATCTTCCATAGAGATACGAATGGAATTTTTCGCAGCCGTATTTTCCGTTCGATATTAGCATATCTGGTCTCTGTAGGGGTAAGTGCTTTCGATGCAAAGGCTATTGGCTTGTCATTTTGGAAAAGAGCTGCGCCCAAGCCCTTAATTGTGACCCTATTTGCGAAAACCCGGCATAAGAGATAAGTCTAAAATGCATTGAAAATGCATTGACAACGCATTACAACGTATTTCAACCCATTGGAAACGCTTTCCAAGGCGCTGGAATTATTTTCGAATGCGTTGGCAACGTTTCGCAATGCGTTGACAACGTTCATCAACGCGTTGAACAACGCATTGCAAACTTCATCAACGTGTTGCATTTAACAATAGATTGTTTTGTCTGTCACGCAAATCGAAGACCATCGATATTATGGAAGATAAATAAGACACTTCTCCAAGTTTTAGGCTTGTGTGTCTCCCCAAACTTCAGATATTCGTCAAAATGTTTCGCAGAAATTTACCGATCCGGTAAATAGTGTAGACATGAAACATGAAAACCATCTATAAAATTATCACAGTTGTAAAATAATATTGTTGCCAATCGATTCCAGATCTTGTGAAAATCTTTTTGCCTTTCTAGATCCTGCCTCTGTACAAAAGAATCAATGACTTTTACATGACAAAGCAAGTATCTTTTCGAAAGAAACTGTATGCAGTATAAAAATAATTAAGGTTATTTTGCCGCATGATTCGGTACAGATTTACTTATAGTTGTGGAAAGATCAAAAGTGAACGCATGTGAAACTTCTCCTAAGTTTAGTGGCGAAAATTTCGGACATTTGCGAATGTAAACGAGAATTGTATGCTGCGTCATTCTGCATACATTTTGTCTAAACTAATTCTCAAGCTTTTTGAAGAATTTGAATTTATGCTTTCCACTTAAACTGTTTACTCATTACAAAACTTTTGCAGCCTAAAATGGAGAATTTGAGTGAAGTGGTGGGTTTTGCGTTGACTGTTACTACGCTCGACCAGTGCCAAGCAGATTTACACCCAGAAATTTGAATCGCCCGGCTTCCAAATCGAACACCAAGTAAACAGAAAGGTTGATGCTTCTTCTTGTGGCATTCAATCGAAGATCCATTAAAAATCCAAGTGCTAACCACCAAATAATTTTCGAGAAATGCAGCTTTCGAAGCGACCAGCATCCTCGGCTAGTCTGCCAAGAAGCAGCAAGGAGCAGCAGTCATGCTGTTTGCTCCAGCCTGATTGGATAAATTCTTTACAATCATCCAATCAGCGTGAAGTAGGGTAACAGCGTGACTGCGGATGAGCTTTCAGAATGTCACAAACGGTATTAACGCAAGTCGTTCGAACACAGCGTAAATTACTTTTCAAGGGGCTAGCATTTAAAAATCTAACAAGCACTTTCGTCAGTGAACATCCATTGAAAACAGCATGGTACAAAATATCTTGTTGTAATAAATTAATCGTGATGTGATGCGGTCGTGATCAACGGCTGTGAATACTCGATGAAAGGTTTTCGCATGAGTCAACCGTTCATTGTGTCGACTTCAGTACATGTTTCAAAACAGAAAAGTTTTTAAGCCCATTAGCCTTTGGCAAAGTACTCTAATCTAGTAGCTCTTGCTGACTATCCCTCCACGATAATTCCTAAATGACATAAAAACATCTTCCCCGTAAACTCCACTCGCAGCACTTCACTTTCCAATGGAAACTATGGTTATTATATTTTTTACCATCGGGAGCTCGAAGTTAATTGCGTGATGTAAATAGTCGGGGAGGTTTTGGCGACTTTCATAATGAAATCAAAAGCATCCTCAACAATTTGACAACGCAACACAATGCGTTGAGAGCGATCCACAACGGGTTGACAACAAAACACAACGCGTTGACAACGAGGCATTGTGACACAATGCATTGACAACGAAATACAACGCATTTACAATGCATTGACAACGAGTTGCAACGCGTTTTCAAGACACAACGCTTTTGCGTTGACTTTTCTTATGCCGGGTTTTCGCAAATAGGGTCACAATTGATGCGTCAACGTGAAGCACAACTGGTTCATTTCTGTCATAGTAGGCCAGAGTCGTTGTGGTACATATCAATGCCTTCACCTTCTCAAAGGCTTTCAAATGTGATGGATTCTATGCAAAGTCAAGTTCTCCTTTATTAAAGTGCATATGAAGTGAAAAATAATTTCTGCTCATTTGAAAGACCTTTTAGAATACAGAAGAATGGCTTTTTTCTTTTTGAAATATCTTTTTTCGTTTCAGAGATATTAACATTTTTCTATTATGCAAATTAAGTCCGTGATGACATCATATTGTTTGCAGCTAAAAATTGTAAAATACTGAATAAACAATATCTCTAGAAATGTTAAAGCAGTGTTCTTGAAACTTGGCACCATAAATGTGCATCACAAAAGAAACAAAATGACACCCTTAGCACCATTGCCATGACAACAGTTTTGCCACTGGTGTTGTTTTAATAAAAACTGAAAATCCCAGTTTTGTCTGAAAACAAGATTCATCTACCCTACACAATCTATCGTTGGGAGTTACGACAACATGGGAACTATGTATGTTCCATGTAGGACCCCTTCTCTTACTTAAGAGGTTGAAAATGGAGGATTCGTTTTTTCGACAAAGAGAGACTGGAGCCGAAAGAGTTGCTATGGCAACAGCATTAAGGGTGTCATTTTGTTTCTTTTGTGATGGACAATTATGGTGCCAAGTTTCAAGGACAGTACTTTAATATTTCTAGAGATATTGTTTATTCAGTATTTTACAATTTTTTTGCTGCAAACAATATGACGTCATCACTGATCTAATTTGCATAATAGAAAAACGTTAATATCTCTGAAACGAAAAAAGATATTTCAAAAAGAAAAACGCCATTCTTCTGTATTTTGGAAGGACTTTCAAATAAGCAGGAATTATTTTTCACTTCATATGCACTTTAAGAGGTTTCTTAAGGGGGCAGTGTGGTCAGCTAGATTGGGGATGAATGAGCTCATGTAGGTTACCATCCCCAAAAAGGTGTGAAGCTCCTTCTTGTCTTTAGGTGGTTCTAAATTTTCTATGGCTCTGACTTTATCTGGGCTGGGTTTGACACCATCTGGTGTGTAGAGCATACCAAAGAAATTGCACTCCTTTGTTTTGATGACGCACTTCTTGTCATTGAGCTTGATGCCAGCCTGTCTGGTACGTTCCATGGTTTCTGTTGGTGTAAGTCATGCTCTTTGTTGCTCTTTCCATAGACGTCATCTGCAATGCCAATGGCTCCCAGGCAATCACGATACGTGTCATCAATCTTGAACTGGAAGATGTCTTGACTCATTTATAGGCCAAACGGCATTCTGAGGAATAGCAAGCTCAAAACATCCAACTGTGCCATTGAAACATTCTGGGTACATATCCATCAGCTCTTGTTTACTTGTGATTGATGGCCGCTCTTCCAGTGGTACATGACTTCCAATGTAACTCAAGCTTTTCTTGTAAGTACCCGAATTTTGAGTTGGGGAATTGAAGCTGCTAGTTGAATCAGCCTGGTTTAATTGATTTGTTCTTAGTGTACAGTGGAGGGAGACTAGTTTTAGTGCAATGCACGCTTTTAAACCGAGAATAGCTGGGCCTGAAGTGTCTGTGACATAGAAAATGCAGTTAATCTTCTTCTCTTTGTACTTGCATGGGATGTTTATAGTACCAAGCTGCTTGATTAAAGAGCCACTGTATGCTGAAAGGACGGCTTCATTCTTTTCCAGTAATTAGAACTGGTTTGAGGTTTCCTTCGTCGTCAAACTTCTCTGGGGCGATTATGCAAAGTAGCCTGATAGGCAAAACATTGCTCTGTGCACCCGTGTCCACCTTGCACTGGAGATTAATTATTCCGCTTCTTTTCTGGCTGGGTTATCTCAAGTGTTGCAAAGACTTCATCGTGTCTTCTATGGTGTTAACCTCGATTGTAATGATTGTGAGAATTTCATCATTGTCTTCATCGCCCCTGTCCTCAATTGTGTGAATAGATTTTTTGAAAGCCAGCTTTCTTCCTTGGTTAAATTGTTTCCGTTGGCTGGATCGGCAGACAGATTGCCAATGATTAGCTTTGCCATATTTTCGACATAATGTACTGTGAGCAGGACGTTTGTTCCTCGGGTGCTGTTTTCCACAGTTGTTACAGGATTCGCTTTCTTTTTCCTTATGAATGGCATCCACACTTCTATCCTCTTAATGGCTTTCGCTACTTCCTGCCAGTGTCTTCATATGTTTACTTGTCGCCTCGTGGCTTCTTGCAATCTCGATAGCGCCTGCAAGGGTTAATGATTTGTCTTGGCCTATGAGGGACTTCTGGACATCGGGGTTTTTTGACCCCCAAATAAGCTGATCTAAAACTTTGTCTTCAACTTCGGTGTTGTTGCGAAATTGACATTTTGCTGCTAAGTTTTTTAATCTTGAGATAAAATCATCCACTGTCTCGCCTTGTTCTTGTCGCATTCCTTGTAGTGTGTATCTGTGGATTCGATGACTCGTCTTGGACTCCAATTGATTCTTGAACTGTTCGAAAATAATAGCAGGCTTTTTCCTGTCTTCCTCCTTTGTGAATGTCCAACTGTTGTATATATCCAGACCTTTTTCACCCGACCAGAGTAAAATATAGTTCACTTTTTCTTCATCGTCAGCGTCTTTGAGAACGCTTGAGAACATAAGCTGACATTTTTGTTTGAATCTTGCGAATGCAGTTATCGGATCAGGAGCGTCCCAGTTCATCTGTGGCAATGCAAAAGATATTGCTGTGGCCATAATTCGCTTCTGCTCGCCTCTCTCGATTTAACTCTAGAAATTATTCTTGTAAAACACTGCCACCATGTAGTCGGATGTCAATAAAGCATCATGTGCTAGCCTACTTATATATGCATATGCGGAATGTAATATACAATAGGTGCTAATTTGGTGCCAATATGTTACAACATGCTTCCTAGAAATCATTGTGAAACTAGGAAATCAAGAGAAAGTACAGTAGAATCCAGATAATATGGTCACCATTTGGCCATGAAAATTAATCTAGGGTGGGATAAAACCTTATGACTGGTCTAAAGGAAGTTATATTTTAGAGACGTCACTCAATTTAGACCAATTCAGATCAATTTATGGCCTTAAATTAAGGTCTTCAAAGCATTGCAGGTGCTGTGTTGTGAGTAACTGAAAACATAAAGTTTGCTTACAAACATCAACAATTTAACATAGTATTGATGCTATTAAGACATACCTGATGACTACAAACTTGTGTCTTTTGATGTGAAATCACTGTTCACCAGCATTCCACTTCAGTTGGCTTTACATTGTACCGAGACTGCTATACAGCAATCCAATCTACCAGTTGTTACAGACAGTAGACACCATGGACTTACTGAATCTTTGCCTTACATTGACTTACTCTCAGTACAATGCTCAACAATACAAACAGTTGCATGGAACAGCAATGGGGTTGCCTGTTTCTGTTGTTGTCGCAGAAATTCCGATGCAACACATGGAGGAACATGCCCTTGTTACTTGCGATAAACAATACCACTTGGGTTACGCTATGTTGAGGACACCTTTGCCGCCATTCACAAAGAGGAAATTGACACTTTTCATGACCACCTTAACGAACAGAATGCCGACATCCAGTTTACCAAATAAATAAAAGAAAATGGAAAATTCCTTCTCTAGCCTTTTTGGTAAGCCGCGACAACAACGAACTGCAAGTGACAGTGTACAGAAAACCACACACCAACAGATTACTTGACAAATCATCTTTTAACCCAACTTCACATAAAGCCACGACTATAAAGACTTTGACAAGATGAGCGCAACTAGTTTGTGACTCAAGAACAACTACAATGCTGATTTTATTAGACAAAACATTTACAGACTTACTAAAGCTGACCCAATGAAGAGGAACCCAACACCTGTACATTACTTTTACTGCACTTCTGAGACCATCTCATGGATCTTACAGCCCTACAACATCTGTGTAGCCCACAAACTTACAGCTTCATTGCAACACTTACTGGCCAACGTTTAAGACAGAAACAAACCCAACAACAGACGGGGAGCAGTTTACAAGATCAAATGCTCTGACTGCTAGGCTTCCAACATTGGGGAGACTGGCAGAAACCTTATAACAACAACAACAATAACAATATTTTATTATTTTACGATAATAAACCTTATATGAGACTTACTAAAACAAGCCACTAGAAGTGGCGATACCAACAATCACATTGCTGTGCATCATCAACTGACAAACCGTAACATTGACTGGGACTCTGCTCAATGCTTAACGTACAGTACAAACTATTATCAATGACTGGCTCTGGAAGGTGGTAGACTAACTTAGAACAAATGCCGCTTAACAGATGTCAGCAACTACTGACACCTTACACTTTACTTATCCTCTACAAAGACGAAACTGACAAACAGACTTTTGACAAACAGGCTTCTAACAGACTGATTTAATTTTAGCTAACAATAAACAGAGCTCAAACCATCCAATTTGACTAATAAAAGACAGATCGAAACTGACCAATGACTAATGACAAACTTAAAGTGCCTATGAAATGAAATTTTAGCCCCTTTTTTAATTTCAGAAAATTGAAGTCTATGTTGCACTGATTCATAATTTTTGAATTTAAGCTCTGGTCCTGTGCGCAAAATTATTTTTCTAACCATCCAAAGTTGGCAAAAAATGCAATTGCCGTTTTCCAAGGCCTGGAACTAGTGACGTCATAAGGTGTGTAATTTCGATTGCTTTACTTCGAGTGAGTGTATTTCTTATAATGTAAGCACTCACTGAGCCGTCTTTTTGGCAGTTTTATAAGGTGGAAAAAGTCCTCAGATGATGAATTATCCAGAAACACATCATCTTCGTGTGATGTTGAGTCGCTGCAATTAGCAGTAGAAGGGAAAGGCTCTTTTACTTCAATCGTTTAGCGCTATCAAGTCGCGTCGTGGAAGAAGGAGACATGACAGAGGAAGATGAGGAGGACAAAGGTGGTATACGCTTTGCAACCTTAGAATCTTGATTCGAAAACAAGGAAACAGGCTTAAATTGGTACGCTATAAATCTGTCATGCCATCAATGTAAGAAAATGGTGAAAGCATTGTTTGCTTTGGCAAAATATTTAACCTGATTTAACCATTTGGGTCGCACACATGCTGCAAACAAATGCACAATCTAGGTGCTTCAAACAGTATTTCCCTTTTTTGCTTGGATAAATACTTGCCCGCTCGTTGGGTGTCTCGAAAACTCAGACCGAGAAGTAAAACAATTCCGAATTATACTGCGGATTTCTTCAAGTCATCTTGTTTACTGTTCGTCGTTACAATGTCCTATATGTGAATGTGTCTTGTTCTGCAACGTGACTTCCGATTTGTATCGCAAAACTGTCACACAACAGACGTCGCCCTAACCGAATGGCTTGGCTCAAATGCATGGTGATAAAATATTTGGTTTATAGTTATAAGGCAAACCAAATGCAATTTGAATGCAGTAGACTATTTTCCTGATCCTACCAACGTGGGCTGTTTATTTTCGCATTCTCTCTCCCTCCCTCTGCAGATCTTACCTATATCAACATCTCGACGAACAGTAAACAATACATCTTGAAGCAACCTGAGGCAAACACGGATTTGTTAATATATTTTTTGGCTCTGAGTTATTATAAAAGCTCTGTTGAAACAAATTTCCCTATATTTGCTATCGCAATCTCGTATTAGGATTATCCTGCTAACATGTCCTGAAAACATTAATGTTATGTTACAAGTCTGCAAGAAATCATCAGCTGAAATCATGCGTGCCAGCAAAATCACACAAATCACAATGACGCGAGGCCAATATTATTTTAAATGAAATCTTTGCTCCCTTTCAGTTTGTTCCTCTTCGTGTGAACACTTGAGGGTACCACCACTAAATCTTTATTGAGACATCTCCATTGCAGAGGATCTCTACTGTTTAAAAGCCGTCAATAGAAACTTTGTTTGAAATGGAGGGAACAACACGGATGCATTCAACGCTGTGCAGTTGGGCCGGTGTATCCGAACAAATCGCTAACAATGTGTTCCTCTGACTTTGTCTTTCGAAAACATAAGTGAGACAGTGCCTTCAGTGTAAGTGGTGTTTTGCACCTCGCTTAAACAGGCCCTCAGATAACGAAAAACTTCCCACTCCTTTGCTTATTTCTCTCAGATGCTTTGATGGCTTGAAGGTTTTACACACCTTGTGACGTCAACTGTACTTATTTGCATATTTTGATCACGTGTGGAATGTCGCACATTTTGACTTGAATTGGCCAACTTTGAAGCTGGAGGAAAAATTTGTACGTGCTTGTCCAAAGCCCAAACTCGAAATAATTACGAATCAGAGGATCATAGACCTCAATATTTTAGAATTAAACAAGTAGGCAAAAATTTCATTTCATAGGCACTTTAACACAAGTCTTTCAGCCAATACCATCATGGCTTAACTGACTAATCACTTTCAGTGTACCAGACATCATTAATTGACTGACAAACACTATTCACTTGACACTGAACATGACTTCAAAAC